>ML795612.1:122250-163115 GCA_009831015.1 Picea engelmannii | reverse complement strand
TTGTACCTCTTCCAAAAGGAAGAAAACTTGTTAGATGCAAATGGGTCTACAGAACTAAGTATGCATCATATGGAAGTGTTGAAAGACACAAGGCTTGGTTAGTTGCCAAAGGATTTTCCCAAGTTGAAGGAATTGACTATAATGAAACCTTTGCCCCTATAGAAAAAATGAATTGCATCTACCTTGTTCTTGCCCTTGTTGCCTCACATAAATGGGAGGTCCATCAGATGGATGTTAAATCCACCTTCTTGCATAGAGATTTGAAAGAATAAATCTACATGGAAAAACCTTCTGGCTATGTCCAGAATGACTCTAGCCTTGTTTGTCGGCTCAAGAAATCTCTTTATGGTCTCAAGCAAGCTCCCCAAGCTTGGTATGCCAAAATGGATAGCTTTCTTATTGCCACTAGATTCTCTAGATGCCATTCTGATCCTAATGTCTATACCAAGAAAGTAGGAATCCATCTCATAATCCTTTTCCTTTATGTTGATGACCTTATCCTTACTGGTAGTGACTCAAAACTTTTAAACCATGTGAAAACCAACCTTAAGAAGAAATTTGAAATGATAGACTTAGGATTTTTGCACTATTTCCTTGGCCTCCAAGTTTTGCAAACCAATGAAGGAATTTTTCGTTCCCAGTATAAGTATGCTTGTGACCTTCTTCATTGCTTTCACATGGACGATTGTAAACTAACCCCTTCTCCCTTCCAGTATGGAGTCAAGCTTTCTGCCACTTGTAATTCTCCTGAAGTTGATGCCACCCTGTACTGTCAGTTAGTTGGTAGCCTCTTATACTTGACTTATACCAGTCCTGATATTTCCTTTGTTGTTGGTCTTGTTGCCCGATATATGCAAACACCCCATGAAATCCATTGGAAAGTAGCTAAAAGGATACTTCGCTATGTTCATGGTACAATTCAGTTCATGATACATTACATTTCAGGGGGGATTCCTTTATTGGTTGGTTTCACTGATTCAGATTGGGTCGGTGAACCTGATGATCGGAAGTCTACTGCAGGTTATGTTTTCAGCCTTGGTTTAGGACTTGTCACTTGGGCCTATAAGAAACAATAGGCTATTTCAATTTTTTTAGTAGAACCAGAGTACCGAGCAGTAGTAAAAGAAAGTCAAGATGCCTTGTGGCTTCGATAGATCCTTTTAGAGTTTGGATTCCAGCACCAACATCCGACCAGCCTTTGGTGTGACAATCAGAGTGTCATCAAGCTCGCCAAAGACCCAGTTCAACATCAGCATAGCAAACACATTGAGTTACACATGCACTTCAATAGAAATCCCATTCATGATCAAGTTATTGAAGTGCTCTTTTTCCCTACAGAATATCAAGTTGCAGACATTTTCACAAAGTCTCTTACAGAAGTGAAGTTTTCCAAACTCTGATCTATGTTAGGAGTTCAAGAAGTTGTCATTAAGGGGGGATAGGCTCTAATGCCTCCTTCCTTCTCCTATTGTGTCACTATTTTAAATCCTTCAATCATATCCCAAGTTGTTCTTAAGGGGGGATGTTAGGATATTTAGACACTTAGGAGTTAGTAAGATCTACTTGGTCTATTGTGTTGTTAGGTAAAAGTGTGTTTTCTAGTGTGTTTCTTTATTATGCATTTGTAGTTAGGAAATCCGACGGTCACGATATGTTCCCGACATAGAGTGATCCGACGGTTCATACTCTCCTCAATCTTAACGACCATTTATCCGTGGCTTAACAGTCGATTGGTCCATGATCTCTATTTAAAGAGCATGGAGGGTCATTTGTCGATGATCGATTATGAGAATCTCTCTTTTAAAATCTCTCTGTAATCTTTTTCTTTGCATTAATAAACTGCTCCAAGTGGTCGTGTTGGTTGGGGCCATGGATGTTTCCCCATAGGGGTTTTACCACGTGAAAACATCAGTGTGTGGATCTTTGATCTGGTTATGTGAGTGGTTACTGAAGGTGTTCGTCCTCTATTGGAATACCTGTGTTGTCAAACAGATTTTAGTGGGGATGTTGTTATATTTGGTATATTAGAGGTACTTCTGCATTATTGTTCTTAGGAATAATTCTAACCAAATGCCTCTCTTAAGTAACTTTATAAAGTGATTTTATAAAGTCAAGTTGTGTATTTTAATATTTAATAAGTAAAAGTGACTTTATGAAAAGTGGGTCACTTAAGGGATTTAAGTGAACTGAACGGATGATTGATTCATGATTGTTGATCTCAATGGAAGGTGAAGATTCACTCAAGGGAGACCAAGGGTTAGAGGAGTTACTCATTAATGAGTAATAAAAGGAACACTAAAGGAGAGATGGGGCACACCTTTTGGGAGGAGAGGTTGAAAGGAATGTGAAGAGTCACTCACATTTCAAGAGAATTCCAAGAGAGAGTTGAGATGAAGGAGAAAGGAGAAGGACAACAAGAGAAGGGTGTAAATGTGTTGATCTTGCACATAATATATCTAGCTAAACAATGATACACACATTTGTAGATAGAATAGAAGAAAGAAGAAGAAGGAGAGAAAGAATGAAAGAATTCTCATTAACCGTTGTGAATAATAAATAATTTACACATGATATACTTTGTATAACTCAATGAGCTCGAATGGAGGATAACCAATGCTTCATATTGATGGTCTAGAGTGATCTGGACACACACCAGCAGTTACGAGAGTGAACTTCCACCTAGTCTAGTCTAGTCTAGTCTAGTGAACAAAGAGTACTGAGGAGTTAAATTAGGGAATCAAGGATAATGCACCACTTTGGTGATGATACCAAATCAAGGTCGAATTAGCATGGTGATGATCTCAATGTTGCATGGTGACAAAATCAATGCAGCATCTAAACTCAACTCAACTAGTCAAACTGAAGTGTCAACTAAAAGAGAATATTCTCTAGGTGGAATATTCTACCCTAAATTATAGGAGACTAGATAATGAATAATTATAACTAATAAACAAGGAAAAACCTTAGGAAAAATAAATCCTAGGTGTGTGTGAAGTAACTCCAACAACCCCCCTAAACATCACTATAGTGAAAATAAATATTGGGTCTCGGCAACGAGGCCATGTTAGGTACCCAAGTACAAAAGATACACTAAAAATAAAGTGAGGAAAGAGGGAAAAACTCATGGGAACCCCCCCCCCCCTCAAGGTAAAATGTATGTTAAAAGAAGAACTACAGTTGCTAGGCAACTATGTCCTTCACTCCAAGACGAATTCACAGAGAATGGAACTTCTGCTCAGTGAAGTTCTTGGTGTCTATGTCTGTCGTCTGTTCTGCAGAAGGACAGAACTGTAAGTTGATGATCCCCTCTTGTACTAAGTCCTGAATGTAGTGCATGTGGATCTTGATGTGCTTCATCCATTACCTCTAAAATAGATCTCTACAGAACTTCAGAGTGCTCTAGTTGTCACACCAGATGAGGATCGACTGATGAAACTGAATGCCCAACTCAATGATAAAATGTTGTAGCCACATAGCAGGAATGGTTATGTTAACTACCCCTATGTACTCTGCCTCGACTGAAGATAGAGAAATGGTAGCTTGCTTCTTGCTCGACCAAAAAATAGGCCTAGAACCAAGACTAAGTGAGTAACCAAATGTGGACTTGCAATCAATGTTATCTTCAGCCCAGTCGAAATCAATAAACCCAATGAGATCTAATGTAGAGTCTACTTCATACTGAATCCCAAAGGTGATGATTCCCTATACGTATAAAAGGATATGCTTTCCAGCCTTCCAATGTAGCTCATGCAGCTCTTGCATGAACCTGGAAACTACGCCAAATGCATAGGAGAGGTCTAGTATGGAGTGTGTGAGAAACAACAAGCTCCTCACTAGTTGTCTGTACATTGTGCTGTCAACCAGTGGATTCTCCCTGCCATCCTCAAGTTTAAATCCTGATAGGAAAGGAGTCGGAGTAGACTTGCAGTCTTTCATGTGAAATATCTCAAGGAGATCTCGTGCATACTTGGCCTGAGACAGTTTGATGCCTGATGCATCCTGACTGATATCAAGTCCAAGGAAGAAGTGTAGCGGACCCATGTCCATCATCAAAAACCTGTCATGTAGAATCCTCTTGACTGCAACAATCGTTGAAGCTGAGCACCTGATGATCATAAAATCATCGACATACAGAACTAAAAGTAGAAGTGAATCAGTCATCCTGAGCATGTAGACATTCGGGTCTTATTTACAACGTAAAAAGTTTTGTGACAACAGGTACAAGTCCATCTTGGCATACCATGCCCTCAGAGCCTGCTTGAGGCCATAAAGTGACTTCTTTAGTCAACATACTAAAGATGAGTCCTGCATAAATCCTTGGGGATGCTCCATGTAGATCTCCTCATAGAGATCACTGTAAAGAAATGCATTCTTCACATCCATTTCATGGACTTCCCATCCCTTGGATGCCGCAATGGAAAGTTCCAATCATATGGAATCCATTTTCACTACTAGAGCAAAGGTCTCATTATAGTCAATACCATGAACCTGTTGAAAGCCTTTGGTGACAAGTCTAGCTTTGTATCTATTGATCTATCCATCCACTATGTTCTTGGTCCTGTAGACCCATATACATATGACAAGTTTCTTCCCAGAAGGAAGGGGAACCATATCCCAAGTCTGGTTCTCGATGAGGGAGTTGTACTCCTCCTGCATGGAGGATTCCCAAAAGGGATTTCCAGTAGCCTCGCCATAATACTGTGGATCGGAAGAATGAACCAAGAAAAGATGCCTGGAGGGAAATGGTTCAGTGGTAGTGAGTGCAACAGGAGGCTCCTCGAAATCAAATCGATTCCTCTGAGTATCAGCTGGATCACCAACGATATCCCCTGCGTCCTGAAGAGTAGTATGTGCCCACTTAGGCCTCTGCTCTGGCTTTGCAACTGCATATGGATGCTCTAACTCTACATCTAACTATACTGACTCTGAATCTAAATCATCTGAGTCCTCTGAATCAAAAATCTCATCTAAATAAGAGTCGGCATGTGTATGCTCATCATCTCGAACAAGTGGAAGAGTGAAGGTGTATACATGTGTCTGTTGAGATACATGTGAGACACTTTCCTCGAATTGGACACTACACTCAATGATGAGCCAATCTAAGGAAAGATAAATAAGACAATATCCCTTTACACCATCGGGCTATTCAATAGAAATGCACTCAGTGCTCTGTGGATCAAGTGCCTTCCTCTTTTCAGAGGGAATCTAGGCCCATGCACGTGAACCAAAAATGCGAAAGTGGGCCACTTCTGGTTTGAGGCCACTCTAAGCCTCGTAGGGGGTCTTATCCTTGACAGATCTATGAGGAGATCTATTTTGGATGTATGTTGCACAATTAATTTATTTGACCCATAGTCTCTGTGGTAGTGACTTTCCATGCAACATGCAAGATGCCATCTCCTTTAGAGATCTGTTTTTCCACTCAGCAACTTTGTTTTGCTACGGAGTATAGGGAACTATGTGCTTCAACTGGATCCCTGCCTCATGGAAAATATTATGGATCTCATGATTTACATACTCTCCCCTGTTATCAGTTCGAAGGACTTTGATCTTATTTTCAGACTGTGTCTCAACCAAGGCTTTGAAATCTTTGAGGTGTTAAAAGATCTTGTATTTTTTCCTGAGAAAGCAGATCCAAGTAAAACGTGAGAAATCATCAAAAAAATGAGAACAAACCTCACTTTGTTGATCGATGGATGTGGAAAACGACCCATGAGGTCACTATGGATCATATCTAAAGGTGCAGAAGCTCGCTGAGACTTTCCTTTGTCGAATTTCTATTGAGGGTGTTTTCCGAGAACACATCCCTCATACTCCCTTGGAGAAATGGATGTTTGGTAGACAATCAACTAATTTGTTCTTGCTAGTTGTTGCATGTATCTGAAATTCAAATGTCCAAACCTTTCGTTCCATATCCTACTACTTTCAGCAGCATGAGTAAGCACTAAAGCAGAATCAGGTTCAATGAATTCAGAAAAAGTATACAATCTAGACTGATGATTTACCTCACCAGTAGCAACCCTGGAGTTGGTTTGCATGTCGTAGATGTCCATGGAATTTGGAGTGAATATGAATTTCTTTCTGGTGACGGAAGTTTTCATCTGATACATAGAGAGAAGGTTGACAAAAATCTTGGGCACATGCAACACATTCTCGAAGCTTCCGTTGGTGAGTTCAATCCTTCCTTTGTTGATGACTTCGACAGAAGAGTTGTCCCCCATCAGAATAGGAGGACCTTTTCATGCATCCAATGAAGAATAGACTTCTTTTGAGGTAGCCATGTGATGTGATGCTCCTGAATCTATGATCCAAACATCGAGAGAGGAGTTGATGGCAATCAAGGCATGGCTAGAATTGCCTTTCTTGGAATTCAGATCTTTTGGCTTCTTCTTATTTTCACCCTCGGGGATGTGATATCCAAGGTTGTTTTGATGAAGTATTTGAGACATCAGATCTATTTTTTTTTTCATGCATGCGGATTCCAAATGGAATCCTTTGTGACAATACGTGATTTTCTCTCCTTTTCTTCCCTTTTCTCCTTTGGATCTGGAGGCATCGGTGAAGGGTTATGTGTACCATTCCTTCTTTGTATGTGCATGAGATTTCCATTTATCTTTATCTTTAGATTTATGATATCTGTGGTTTCCATCGTGCATAGTGAGTGCATGCGCCCTTGGGCCTTTGATTGTGTCCATGTTGATGAGCTTGGTTTGCTCTTGTGTCAGGGATTAGATAAAGTCCTCAAGAGAAGGCATCTTCCAGGTGGCTCCAGAGGCGAATCTGATAGTATGCAATGTGGATACAAATATAGAGAATTCAGGACCAATCTTGGAGAGAATGGTGAGAACCATTTGTTTCTCCTCCGCCAATTTATCAACCCCGCAAGATTTGAGTTGCGACGGTACATCTTTGAATTTTGTAAAGAAATGTTGGATATTGTCGAAGATTTTTGGATCCAATGTGAGAAGCTCCACCTCCATCATGTGTCCCCTCATCTCAGTCAGTTTTCCAAAGATCCCTTCCAAGGTTTTCTAGGCTTCATTGAGAGTCTTACAGGAAGATATGTGAAAAAAGAGATCGAGAGAAATAAGACTGCAAATTGTTCTGAGTACATCATCCATGCGATTTAAGTACTTGGATTTTTATATGGATGATGTCAGCTCTGTATCTGTATTCATGGTTAACCTGTACAACCCTATGGATAAGAGATTTATGGTTATTTTCTCCTTCCATGAAAAATAGTTGTAAGGTATAAGAATGAATTCTTTTTGGAATTCCATCTTTCCGCTGTCTTCAATCTTTTGTACCTGCAAAAACTTTTGGTGTAGATTTTGCTTAGCCGTCTATCGACTCTGATACCATGTAAATGTGTTGAACCTGCATAGAATAGATCTATCTAAACCATGATACATGCATTTTCAAAGATAATAGAAGAAATAAGAAGAAGGAGAGAAAGAATGAAATAATTCTCATTAACTGTTGTGAATAATGAATAATTTACACATGATATACTTTGTATAACTCAATGAATTCAACTGGAGGATAACCAATGCGTTGTAGTGGTGGTCTAGAGTGATATGGAAACACACCGGAAGTTACGGGAGTGAACTGCCACCTAGTCTAGTCTCTTAGGAAGTTATGAGTGTGAACTACCACCTAGTCTAGTCTCTCAGGCAGTTACAGGAGTGAACTGCCACCTAGTTGAGTTAACTAGTCAACTAGTCTTTAATTAACTGTTTGAATAGAGAGTACTTAGGAGTTAACTTAGGGAATAAAGGCTAATGCACCACTCTGGTGATGATACCAAGGCAAGGTCGAATTAGCATGGTGATAATCACAATGTTGCATGGTGACAAAACCAATGCAGAATCTAAACTCAACTCAACTAGTCAAACTGAAGTGTCAACTGAAAGAGAATATTCTCTAGGTGGAATATTCTCCCCTAAATTATAGGAGATTGGATAATGACTAATTATAACTAATAAACAAGGGAAAACCTTAGGAAAAAGAAATCCTAGGTGTGTGTGAAGTAACTCCAACAAAGGGGAACACTTTCCAAGAGGGAGAGAGGGCATGCACCGCAAGACAAGTACACCATTGAATGTTGGTCCATACAACTGAGAAACGAGTAATAAAATACAAATTTGAAGAGGTAAGTAGATATGTGAGTGCATAGAAATCAAGGTTGCAGATGGAACAAAATTATAGGCATTGAGGTTGTCGATTTTTGGTCCATAAGAGTTTTGTTATTATGTACAAATCCTAAGGAATATATATTGATGTTTAAGACCATACAATAGAGACTATATTGTTGATTATTGGCATAGTTTTTGAGGTAGATTTTTTTTGTTGATAATGTGGATTGTTAGCACAGAAATATGTGTTTGTGGGCATAGTTTGTAATTTTATCACTATAATTAATGTTGTAGAAGACTATTGTTGTAAATTCATAATTTCTCTTATGAAGCTCAATAAAGAAGACTCTCTTGGACCAGTTTTCCCATGTTGGATTTTTCTAGGGTCATTTCCCAAAAAAATAATTTGTCAAATCTGGCAAATGTGTTGTTGATCATTTATATTTCTACTACTATATTTTCAGATTTCTTAGTCTCTTGTATTTATGCTCATAGTTATAGTAAATTCATGTGGTTTCATTTATTTATTGGTGAATAACTTTAGAAAGTTGAAATCTTGTGTTGGCTAAGTGTTTGATATTAGTTTTCAACATGGTATTGGAGCAGGAGACCTGAGGTTCAATAAACAAGATATTTGACACTTGATTTGCAGTGAGTGCAAAGGGGGTTTTCCTGGAAAAGGGAAGAGGAAATCACTTGGTGAGAGACCAAGGAGAGGATCTTTGGTGAGATTCCAAGATCGAGAGACTCCTGGTGAGATGTCAAGAGCGAGGGATATTTGGTGGATGTCAATATTAATATCTTTGGTGAGATGCCAAGATCAATGTTTGGATCAAGAAGGAATTTGATTCAAGGAGGTCTCATATAGGTGGAGAAGGAATTCCATCTAGATATCATGCAAGTAAAGTAGGAGAGATAGCATAGATAGCCTCATATTGGCTTCAGAGGGAGTTTGGAGCTAATTTCCAGAGGGATTCTGGAGTTTATGAGAGACTAGGAGGTTCATCTCAACAAGCCCATGACATTTGAGATGACACTTATGGAGGAGGAGTACAAGGATATTGATCAGATTTTAGTGAAGGTAGTCAGAAATGCTTTGAGTTCAAAGGGAGAAGAGGCTTCCAGTACAATGGGAGCGGCTAAAATAACAGAGGACATGATGGGGTTAGAGACAAATCTAGGTGGAGGCTCTAGAAGTACCTCTCTCACTAAGAGGGAGTGTTATATTTTGGTATCTCGGAGGTACTTCTGCATTATTGTTCCTAGGAAGAAGTCCGAGCAAATGTATCTCTTAAGTAACTTTGTAAAGTGTATTTATAAAGTGACTCTATAAAGTGATTTTATAAAGTGATTTTATAAATTCAAATTGTTCCTTTTAATATTTAATGGGTAAAAGTGAATTTATGAAAAGTGGGTCACTTAAGTGATTTAAGTGAACTCAATGGATGATTAATTCAAGACCGTTGATCTCAATGGAAGGTGAAGAGTCACTCAAAAGAGACCAACGATTAAAGGAGTCACTCATTAATGAGTAATAAAAGGAACACTAGAGGAGGGATGGGGCACACCTTTTGGGAGGAGAGGTTAAGAGGAATGTGAAGAGTCACTCACATTCCAAGAGAATTCCAAGAGAGTGTTGAGTTGAAGGAGAAAGGATAAGGGGCACACTTTCTAAGAGGAAGAGAGAGAATGCACCCCAAGACAAGTGCACCATTGAATTTTGGTCCGTACAACTAAGAAATGAGAAGTACAGTATGGATTTTAAGAAGGCAGTACAACTATGAATGCACAGAAATAGAGGCTATAGATGGAACAGATTTCTAGGCACTGAGGTTGCCGAGTTTTGGTCCATAAGAGTGTTTTTACTACATACAAATGTTGAGGAATTTTTGTTGATTTTGAATACCATACAGTAGAGACTATACTATTGATTATTGGCACACAATTTGTGAGGTAGATTTTTGTTGTTGATAATGTGGGTTTTTAGCACATAAATATATGTGTTTGTGGGAATAGTTTGTAAGTTCATCACTGTAATTAATTTTCTATAAGAATGTTGTTGTAAAATCATAATTTCTCCTATGAAGCTCAATAATGAAGACTCTCTTGGACTGGTTTTCCCATGTTGGAATTTTCTAGGGGAATTTCCCAAGAATTCAATGTGTCAAATGTGGGGAATGTGTTGTTGTTCATTTATATTTCCACTACTATATTTTCAAATTTTTAGTATCTTGTATTTTTTCTCATAATTATAGTAAATTCATGTGGTTCCATTTCTTTATTGGTGAATACCTATAGGAAGTTGAAATATTGTGTTGGCTAAGTGCTTGAGATCAGTTTTCAACAAATGTTACATTCCCCCTCCTCTACAATTGTGCGCCTTCCTTAGTGCACTTTATGTTGATATACATATATGCAAATTTACATCACAATAATTAGAAATAAAATTATGTAATTTAACAACTCCAACAATAGCTCCAACTATAATCTCTTGTTCCTCTCAACTCGTTGACCCAAGGAATGCACCATTTGTTTATCAAGGTTAACCCAAGGGATGTACCATCCATTTATCAAGGCTAGCCCAAGGAATGAGCCATTTTTTTATCAAGATCCCCATCGCAGTTGGATAGGACTCTGAGATGTGGTTCTGGAACTCTAGTTTCTCAAAATGGAGTCTTGCATTCCATTTTCTTCAAAATTGTCAAAACTTTGTGGGTATTTTTCCTGCATATTTTCTTCATTCTCCCATGTAGTATATTTAGGACTGTAGCAGTTTCATTTAACATTTACCAGCCCTATGGATTTGTTTCTGATTACTTTGAATTTTTGGTCTAGGATGCGTACTAATTCCACCTAGAAATCCCCTTCGTGCTCCACCCAGATAACGTTCCAATCAATTATGTGGTTAGGGTCAGGCACATATTTCTTTAATAATGACACATGAAATACATTATGCACTCTCATGGATGCAGGAAATGATAGCATGTATGCAACTAGCCCTATCTTTTATAATATTTCAAAAGGTCCACAATGTCTCGCTCCCAACTTTAGGAAACTTCCTAAACTTAGTGAACTTCTTTTTTCCTTCACTTTTAAAAACACACTTTATCCCACTTTAAAACCTATAAAAAATATATTCTTGTCTGCATAAATTTTCTTCCTATTATGGGAAGCCTTTAAATTCTTCTTTATCTTTGCCATCTTCTCTTCCATTTCTTTTAACAATTCTGGCCCAACAATTGCCCCGTCCGTTGGATTATCCCAACTCATTGGTGTGTTACACTTTCTTCCATACAATGCCTCAAATGAAATCATTTTCAATGAGGCATGATACCCATTGTTGTAGGAAAATTAAACTAAATGAATGTAATCTTCCCACTTTAATGGTTGGTCCATCACATACATTCTAAGAATGTCCTCAATTATCCTGTTAGTCCTCTTTGTTTTTCCATCTAGCTCTGGATGATACGTTGTACTGAGATTTAAATTTGTTCCAAAGCCTTTGAACAAACCTTTCCAAAAATTAGATGTGAACTTCATATCTCTATCTAAGACTGTTTCCTTATGCACTCCATGTAACCTGGAAACTTCTTTAATGTAGATATTTGAAATATTTGCTTCCTTGTGTGTAGTCTTTACTGGAATAAAATGTGTTTCTTTAGACAATGTGTCCACCACCACCATGATGGAATCATATTGCTTCATTATTCTAGGCATCTTTGGAATAAAATAAACTGTGACAAATTCCCACTTCCATTTCAGAATGGGCAATGGTTGTAGAAAACATGCTGGATTCCTATGGTCAATCTTCACTTTTTGACATTCTAGATATCCGGCTACGTAATTAGCCACTTTGTTTTCAATCCTGACCAAAAGTATTGGCTTCTTACAGCTGCAATTGTCTTTTGATATACTGGGTGCCCGACATATGGCACATTATGCATTTCCTTCATAAATGTATTTTTCAACTCACTAGAATTCGACATATATACTTTGCCTTTGTACATGATAATTCCATCTTCTTTTAACTCATAAGAATTAAATTTATGTTGAAAATTACTTTGCAATAATATCTCATTTATTTTTAAATAATGTTGATCTGAATTTTTTGCTGCAATAATTTGATCTTTTATATATGTCGTGTACAGGTTGATGGCTGCAATATACACTTGATGAGCTCTCCTTCTAAGTGCATTGACCACTTGATTTTGTTTTCCCTTTATAATATTAATTTCAACTTCATATTCACTCAGAAATTCCAACCATCTAGTTTGTCTGGCATTTAGTATTGGTTGTCCAAACAAATGCTTCAAACCATAGTGGTATGTCCTTAGCTCAAATTTATTACCCATGAGGTAATGCCTCAACATTTTTAATGCATGTATAATCGTTGCTAACTCTAGATCATGGGTGGCACAATTCCTTTCATGCTCTTTTAATTTTATGGATTCGTATCATACCACATGATCCTTTTGACTAAGAACTCCACCAAGCCCTTCCATTCATGCATCGATGCACACAACAAAATATTCATCCGGATATGCAATATTCAATATTGGTGCACTTGTCAATATTCCCTTCAGTTGTTGAAATATTTATTCACACTTGGAAGTCCATTCAAACTTTACTCCCTTCTTTTACAAAGAAGTGATTGGACTTGCAATAATTGATAACCCTTTTATGAATCTTTAGTAAGAAGAGGCAATACCCATGAATGATCTGACCTATGTCACATTCTTTGGTGTTGGTCATCCTTTAATGGCCTCTATCTTTTCAGGATCAACTTATGTCCCCGCTACTAAAATTATATGCCCCAAGTAGTGAATCTTCTTTTGATTAAATATGCACTTACTTAGATTAACCTACAACTTATGCTCTCTTAAAAATTGCAACACCACTCTTAAATGTTTCTCATGCTCCTCTTCGGATTTAGAGTAAACAAGAATGTCAACTATGAACACAATTACAAACTTATCCAAGTACTCCCTGAACACTCCATTCATCAAACACATAATGACTGTTGGGGAATTTGATAGTCCAAATGATACTATCGTGAATTCATAATGCCCATATATTGTCCTAAATGTTGTCTTGCTGATGTATTCTTGTTTTATCCTTACTTGATGACAGCTTGATCTAAACTCAATCTAGGAAAAGATCCTTGCATCAATTCATGGAAAAAGATATTTGTTCTTTATGGTGACCTTATTTAGTTGTTTGAAATCAATGCACAACATTAAGGTTGCATATTTATTCTTTACAAAAAGAACCGAGGCTCCCCAAGGTGACACACTTGGGATTATATACCCCTTGTTTAACAATTCTTCAAGTTTCATATGCAACTCTTTCAATTCTAGTGTACCCAATCTATAAGGTGTCTTGGACACTGGGGAAGCTCCTAGCACCAAATTGATAGAGAATTCAATGTCTCTTTGGTGGAAATCCTAATATTTTTTTTAAAACATCCTCAAAATCCCTTAAGACCGGATGGTATTCAATGCTTTCCACTTTGTCTTTGGTTTCCTTTTCCATATGGGATGAAAAATATGACATCCCTTCCTGAAACTATTTTTTGACTACATAGATGAAATCTCTAATAGCTACAACTCTTGGAATGCCTTGAATCTTTCCTTGCTTCCCTTCTTCATCAAGACATGTGATTGTTTTGTTGTAACATTCTAGGAAAACATGATGTTTTTCTAACCAATACATGCCAATTAAACAATCATATAAACCCAATGGTATGATGTTTACATCTACCTTTGTTCTAAGTCCATTCGTGTCTATCAGGAAATCTTTAACCAACTTATTGATTTTCCTCTTAGATCCGGTGGCTAACTGAACTAACTAATATTTATTATGCTTACTTCTTTGCAAGTGAAATATTTCAACAATGTTAGCATCTATGTAACTATGGATAGCTCCAGAATCAATAAAAATTGCTATGGGATGGTTATCAATATTACATTCCACTTCAATCATGGGAGATTGATATTCAACTTCCTTGTTGTCCAAGGCTACATAAATAATTAGCATGTTTTTGCACATGTCTTCCACTATTTCAACCTCTTGAATGGTGTGGTTAGTCCTTATTATTTCTCCTTTTTTAATCCAGTCCCTATATAAGTGATTTCCCTCACATCCCCAAAATTGAACAGGTTGTTGCCTTGGCATTTTCCCAAATTAATCTACATTCTTTTTCTCATTTTGGGTTTCCTGGACTTGTTGATTTGATTGAGAGTTATTCCTAAAAAAAGGTGGATGAAAAAATTTCTTCCTTTGATACTTTTTCCCTTTCATCTTGTCATTCCAAGCCTTTTGAAAAACTGACCTTCCACTTCTTTTCTCATAAAGGTACCTTTCTCTCCTTATGGTTTCGGCCTCCGAGGTCTTGGGGTTATCATATTGAATCTTTTCACTATAGAAGGAGGGTAAACCACTTAGAAACCTTTGGATTTTGACTTTTTCATCCTTGATGAAGTCAACATACTTACAAAATTCAAATAACCTCTTCTCATATTCCTCCATTGTCATGGTTCCCAACTTGGGTTCAAATAACTCTTTCATCATTCTTTCATAGTAATGCTCGAAAAAATATTCCTTTTGGAAATATCCTTTGAACTGCCTCCATGAGATCCTCTTCTCATCAAGGTGCTTGGCTTTCTTAAGTTGATCCCACCACATGGATTCCTTTCCTTGCAAGTGGTAGGTGGAAATTCTAGCTTCTACCATGGAGGGGTAATCATGAAGCTAGAAATATTTCTTCATTTCCAACAACCAGGCTTCAGTCTCTTCTCCCTTCTAGTACTCACCATTGAAAGTAGGTGGGTTGACTTTCCTGAGTTCACCCTGCAAGATGTTTTCTTCAGACCTTCTTCTTTTCCTCCGAATAGGAGACACACTTGGGCTACTCCCTATCCCTGAAATTACATGAGTTATTCTAGTGGAATTCTTTGTATAATGATGGCACATGCTCATGCTTATTTATTTCCTATCATTTCCATGATCATCCCTTTTTCTATGGGATCTTGATGCTGACACTTGTTTAGAACTAACTGCTTTCTTGGTGCCAAAATTATTTTTTAATTTCTTATTAAACATATTTAATATATGAAGTATCTCCTCCTAGGAATTTATAATCCTTTCATTATCATCTCTATAGATCTTCACTTGCCTATGCAGGCTTCTCATAGTGATAGGCTCCTGCATATCTCTTCTCCCATTTGACTATGTCTCAACATTCCCCATGCTGACATGCAGGCATATAACCTATTCCTCATGGTTTTAATATCCCTGAGCATATTCCATAACTCCATTCCTCATATAAGAACCAAATTTTCCTTTTTGTACCTCTAATTATGCAAGAATTGTGCATGCAATAATTATTGTTAGAACATGCATAGTATAAAACATGTCATCAATTAGAATACAACTTATTTCTTCATAAATTTATGAAGGAAACATTGCGCCAATTAAAAATTTTATTCCCTTGACACATCACTCTCTCAAAAAACTTTCCAACACCTATAACCATGCCTCAAACTGAATTCTGAGAGAAAAGTTACAACATTTACATGCTGCAATTTCCACCCTTCTACTGCCACAAAAATATATTTATTAATTTATGATAATTTTCATTGCCCAATTCAAAATTATGGGTGTACATATGTCGTCTACTCCTCAATATCTTTCCAACGACTATTCATTTTCTCAAATTTGAGCTTTGAGATGAAAGTTATGGTCTGGAGAAGTTTAGGCTCTTTAACCCAATTTATCCCTACCTGCTACATGTATCTTCTTTCTCTTCTTACACATTTTTTCAGGTACCCATAACCAAAATCTGAATCCACCGTTGGCTTCTATGGGTCATAATATTTCCATCAACTACTCTTGTGCCCCAAATAGAGTTCTGGGCAATGAGTTATGCCTCCTTGAAGTAAAACCGGTGCCAAAATTTTACCCTCACTATTTTGGCTGTAACTTTCTCATACGAGCTCCATTTTGCAAACTGTTTAGCTCATTGGATAGTTCTCTCCAAGTTATTTTATTTTGGATGTAAATATAAAGTGTGCCTTGGTACAATGTATTCTAATGGGTTTTGACTGGTTTAAAATGTCATTTAGGGCCTCAAAAATGCTCCGCAAGTTAATGACCTTAAAAAACCACAAAAATCTGCATACAAATGATTGTTTTACCATTGTAACAACCCTTTAAATCTAAACCATTGATCTCAAATCATGCAAAATATTAGCCATTTATATGTACTACATCAACCATCATCCCATTCTCCTGATAATAGATTTGCGCACAACTCTAAACCGATCGATTCAATTGTCGGCTATTGGCGGTCTTTATTGAAGAATGAAACTCCTCACTAATTTTTTCGTTGCCCGACCATTATCCCATCGACCCATCGACAATCCATGACAACCGATGAAAACACTTCCCAAAATCGATCGACCTGACCATCAGCCATCCACCACCTTTGTTGGATGACGTGGCAACCGCTAACATGGAATGACACATGGGTGTTGACGTGGAATGACATGTCATATTGAGGTGTCAAATTGCTTGACATGGCATGACACGTGGATGTTGTTGTGTCACGACACGTGGATGATGAATTCATCATCCTCTTTTCCCCCCATTGTCCATCGACTGATTCTCTTGGATGACTTGAACACCTCGTCTAATCGATCGACGGGAAACTATCGACACGTTAGTCATCGACAACCTCTCTTGCTTGATTTGAAACACTTCATCGAATTGGATGATGCCTGACCACTGACCCATCGACCATCGACGACTTCTGTCGACAATTGAAAACACTTCGGTCAATTTGGCCAACCCCCAACTGTCGGCCATTGGGGGTCAAAGATGTCTTATGGTTGAACCAAAATTTTCTCCATTTCAACCGACCCAACCATCGGTTGTCAATGATTTCTCTTTGTGAACTTTAACACTTAGAAAATTTTTGAATTTTATTTTATTGATCTAGATCGTCGATCTATCATCAAGGATGATCTCAGCCATTGATTGTATCAACTTCGCCTGAGTCTACCGACGCTCGTTCATCGGTCATCAACCATCGTTTTTTTCTCGTGGAGAATTTCCAACACTTTTCCAAACTCATCGATCTAACCACCAGCCTTCGGTAGATTCTATTTCCGAGCCTCACACTTGGAAAATTTTGACAAAAACCCAGGTGAATCTCGATCATCGATCTCATCCATTTCACAACCCCCGAAATGAATCATGGTTGTTGATTTACCAAACTTCTGAAAAATCTACGGGTGGCCATTAAAACTCAAATTTCGACCATTCCCAGTCAAATTTCGATTTGCAACTTTATCGTTTCGCTCCATGGAACCTCCTAAATAGTCCGTAGTCATTTAAACCCATATTTCACTCACGAAATTGGGGGTTTCACTATGTTATTCTCTGTTTTTCCCCAATCTGCAACAACGAATTTCACCAATTCGATTTGGTTCAATCCCATCCAATCTCGGTGTTTGAACTAGACACTCTAATACCATAATGTAACGTCCCACGACCCAATTGAGGGATATTACAGTGTGAAATACACATAAAAACAAAAACAATACTAACCAATTAAATTCATTTATTGTTAACTAATTTCATTTAGCTTTCAACTACAAATTAAATCATATTTGGGTACTATCTAAAACCATAAAATAGATGCATCTACAACATTCTAATAATTATCATGAAATGCAACTAAACAACTCATTACAACAGCATATAAATCATTCTTATTTACAAAAAGTTCATGCACAACAATGACACATAAATTTACACAACAACAAGATTAAACACTTGTCTTATAAAACAAATTGTGCAACCAACTGCTTGGGACATACATTCCACCCAACCATAGATTGATTGTTCAAAATATCAATAGTCAGTCGCCCTCAAGTTGACGCTAGTAATCCACAAAAGAGGGTGGTCTCTCACAATCCACTCACAACTCATAAAACTCACAACCCAACTGATATTCTTCTACAACTATCCTGATTTTTCACCGTCTCTCTTCTTCTTGCCTTGTCCAACCCAAGGAATCTACCCCTTCACTGATCTCAATCCCTGAGGCGTTCCATTCGTCTATCAAGGTCTCTATGGCATGTGTGACTAGGAATCTCTTAGCTGAGAACTCAAGGAACTTTTTGCTAGGAAGACTACCAACAACTAACAACAAACACTTGTTATTTTAGTGAAACTCACAAAAGAGTTCACTTTTCAAGCCTGACAACTTGGTTCTTCAATTTCTAGCTCCAAATATGCTCCAAATTTTTGTAGAATTCACCCTCCATGGTTGCACTAGATCTAATCTTTGTTTTTTTCTCTCTCCTTTCTCCCCATGCACTAAAACTCAATGTGTAAAAAATTTCTCCCAAACCATACACATTTCCTCTCTTTGGATTTCCTTTCTTGACTCACACTCTTCCCCAAGCTGATTGTACTCAACCCCCATGTGCCCAATAACATTGGGATGTGTCTACTCACACCCACTCTCTTACATGTATTCAATGATTGGATTTGGGAACACTCAATCATAAATTGGAAGGTTCATATACAAATAGAAAATTTAGGAAAATGGGTTAGATTAATATAGATGGGTAATTCCCCCTTGGACCCCTCTTGGCCATTATCCTAGACACTCCCCTCTCTTGTGGATTAATTCATCCCTCATCTCTTGTCCATGTCTCCTTAGTAGATAGCATCACATTTTTATTATTAAAACATAGAAATACAATTCACATATTACATCACTCTGGCCATAGCCACACATTATATATACACAAGCATTAATTAAACTGAGGATTATATTGTGGATGTTACAATGAAGTATTTTAGGAAATGGTTTAGGATTAAGATCTTTAGGTTAGGATTTGGTTACCCAAAATGGAGGGAATATGGGCTACTCAACTAATGACTCAACCCCTCAACCAAAACCACTTAAGAGCATCTCAGAGCTGACCCTTAAAATAGCCATAATTTTCTCTAACCACTTCAAATATCCCCTAGTATTAAGCACAAAGCATTGTCAATGCTCCCTATACATGGGAAGGGGAGCGTTCATAAGATTTCAACGCTCCCTATACATGGGTAGGGGAGAGTTGACCTTCAAAAATTGGTCAAAAATCAAGGTAAAAGATGTATTTTTGACCTTCTCGTGATGATTTTTCCCCTCCACATTGATTAGGGATTATGACAAATGTTCTTCCACAGTGTCAAAGTTGTGACACTTAATAAAGTGCATGTGACACTTAGTAAGGTGCATACAAAACTTGATAAAGTGCATGCGACACTTAATAAGGTGCATACGACACTTAAGTGTGACACTTAGGAGTGTGGGAATTTGGTGTGTAACAGTGACTCATGAAGTGGATGAGTCTATTGGACACATCGACTACAGTGAGAGGGGGGGTGAACAGTGTAGGGATGTTTTCCCAAAACTTTCCCTTTACACAAAACTCCTTAATTAGCAATCACAATTTACTCATTACTTATTGTTTTCATTTATAACCAGTTAAATGTGAACATATATTAGTAATATATCATCAAAAAATCATCACCACAAGGAACACAAGATGTATGTACAATTTTCTTTTTATTATAGACTACAATCCTTGGGTTCTCAGCAACAACTGAATAGAGTACAACTATACAAGAGAACCAACTCTATAATGCAAGACTCGGCTAACACCCTCAACACCAACTAAGATGAGGCAACAATCCTCAATAGATATCAATATGTCAATAGGTACGCAACTTTTCAGTAGTGCATCATGCGTATGTACGCGCCCTACGAGTAGTACATCTCACGTATGTACGTGGCTAGTCTGTACGATAGCCTGCGTATCACATCTGAGTACTTAGGGTTTTCTCTTCAAGATGAACTTAGATCCTCTACAACCTTCAATCACATTCTCTTATGTCACTCATTATTCAATCTAACTCATAACCAATTACATCACATCCAAGCTCTCCAACAACTTACTCATGCTCCTCAACAATACAATATGAATGATACTCAATCATGTATAAGCAATCAACATACCATCGTAATCATATCAATACTGAATCATAAGAGTGTTTCTCACTCCATTAACCAACAGAAACCACATCACAATAGCCATACCAAGAATTCCTTAAGCATTCACCACACAACAAGTAAGAGTATCCATCAAGACAACAATGTAACCATATCAGAGTTTCTATGGCAGATCTGAGCCCATAGAATGCAGATCTAGAACTTGCTTCAGTCTTCAAGAGCCTATCATCAACTCACACACAAGTTTTCATGAATTCATCCATTGTATGTGCCATGTCCTCATTCATCCCATGTATGTACGCGTCCTGGCTCACTGTAGCCTGCGTATACCTCATAAACTAGGGTTTATGAACATCCGATACTTTTTCTGTCATGATCTCAGACTTGCTGAAACTTTGATGCGACATGAGATCCTCCATATCTCCTCTCTCTCATAATAGATATTTATCACATGCTCAAGAGATGCTTTCTCACAAGAGACCCTTACCTCTTATTTATACTCTCTAGGTAGCTTCCTTAGAAGAGTCTTCTAGTTCACTTAACCCATTTCTAGGTCACCTAACCTGTTTTCCACATTTTTAGGGTTAGCCACTCTCCATAATTAGAAAGTTATCCAATTTAAATATTCCTCCTTGAATTTGTCACCTTTCTTTACCATTTAAATAACAATTTCTTCTTTGCAAGATCTTTGACTTCTTTGACCTTTTTGGGCTTCAAGCCTACATATGAGGGTCCTTCATCTTCGAAGGGATATAACTCTAAAACCGTGAGGAGTTACGGGATGTTCCACATACCACCGGAAATGGCATGAAAATCACTATCCAACTAGGATAGTTTCACTAACAAATTCATTCATCTTAATCTCATTATTCCACAAAAAAGCACGTGTTCTCCAACCATACTTCAAGGATAACTCAACCACAAAGTGCCTTCCCATGAGGGATTTCACCATAAGGGGACCACTTTGGAGTTCGTCCATTTGTACGCCTTATCAATCATGATAAGAAAACAATGAATCATATTTACATCAATTCAACAATGCATCATCTACCAATGAAAACTCATTGATTCATCTTCATCTAGGACAATACATATTACATTTGAAATCAATCATCAATCAATCAATCCTTTGGCATCAATTAATCACTTTAAATCAATCAATCAAACCTTTGGCATCAATGAAAACATGGTGATCCAATAATCTCCCCTTTTGGCATTGATGACAATACCAACATTGATGTCAACACCAATCATTGATGTCAAAATGTAGACAAAGCATTGCTCTACATCAATAGTCATCAATCACATCAATGTGACTATATCTCCCCCTTTGACATCAATGGAAAAGGGTCATTCTCCCCTTGGGGTTGCTCCCCCTACTTGAACTCTCCTTGGGGTTTCTCCCCCTTTCTGAATGCCTTTGATCTTCGTCTGAATAATTTCTCCTCTTTTCAACAAGGGATATCACTCTGATGTAATTATGAATATATATTGCTCATTCTCCCCCTGTGATCATCACTTGCCCTGTAATTATGCCTATGTGCTCTTTCCCCAAATATAGGGCTCTTTCCTCCTAAAATCATGGCAAGAAGAATGAATCCCCCTATGGGTATGTCTCCCCATATCTTCTCTACAATGCTACCACTACAATATCCTTTTGCTGCAAATGCCACTTCTCAACTGGATCATAGAACAATTGTTCTTTCTATGATGATCTTTGGACCTGTCCATGCATCAACTCATTCCATACCATACATCATGAAGAAAAATATATGTCAACAATGAAATAGAGAATCATGAATAAAACATCAACCAAGTACATCATGTACCAAATTGTGTTCCCACCATGCACAACACCCATGTACATCAACCATGTATGTCAACATCATACAATGTGCCATCATCAATGGAATGTATCAACCATATGCTGAAAACATGTGCCAATGGTGTACCAATCATATGCCTCTATTAACATGCCAACCATGGGCATCTATCAACATGCCAAACAAGTGTCATATCACTCATGATATGTCTCCACCATGAACCAAGTGCCACAATCATGTATCTCAATCAATCAAGTGTCTCATCATATCATCCAATACATCATGTACCAAAGTATGTGCTAATCAAGTAATACCAATGGTGTACTTTTAGCCAATTACTATCATCCAAACATATACCATCTATGAGTGTACCAAACATGCACATCAGCATGTATCACCACGTGTATCAAGCAAGTACATCAACCATTCACCACAACAAAATGAATCCTCATGCATCTATGCCAAATCCACCATAAAACATGTGGCAATCAACCTATTAGTAGGTGCCTCTACAAATGTACTAGAAGTGTATCAATCATGCATCAACTATGGATCAAGCCTCAAGCCTCCATTCACTAAGAATCCAACAATATATGTACTAGTAGTGTGATTCAATAGATCAATGACATCTCTAGCTAACATCATCAAGATATTTCACATAAACAAGGTGTCATAACTTCACTATCATAACCAACATTGTTCTAAACAGAAGAATGCATCAATCCATACTCATAGGTTAGTGTCAAGCATCCAAGATAGTCTTTCATTTTATATCATCAAATTACATAATCCAATATGTAATCATGAAAACCTGCAGCAAACAATGTCAGAACCTACAACAAACTATGTCATACCCTGCAACACAGAGTTATACCATCACATCAAGCTGCAACCCTTGTGCATATCCCTTTTCCCTAGGATTTACCACAATTACACGGCCTATTGCACAGATGTCTCACATATGTACGCGACCTATTCAATTTCACCCAACATATGTATGTGATTGTTACCACTGTCACCCACATATGCTTCAGTAGATGACACACTTGAGCCTCCCTTAAGGATTCCATTCTGCTCTAGTTGTTCAGTCTTCTTCACCCACTTCTGAAGGTGTCCTTGCTTCTCATAACTTGAGCTTTGAGATTCCATCTTTTCAAATATGTCTCCCTTCCTTACTTCATTCCTTCTTCTAGTCATGCTATATGAAGTCCTCATCATGGACCTTCTTCTTGTGTTCCAACAATCCTTGGATTTGTGTCCAAATCCACTACATCTGTAGCATCTCATGTTGTGACAGTGAACAACAATGTGTCCTACTTGATCACATCTCCAACATCTTATGGTGTTATGAAATATTCCATTATTTCTCCTTGCATAAGATCTGCATTCCAAATCTTTGTGACCATATTCATTACATCAATAACATTGACCATGAAAAATACTTTCATACCTTTTCTTTGGTGTCCATCTTCTTTGAGGTGTAAATATGGCTTCTTGATATCTTCCTTGTTTTTTTCTTTTGAAATTTTCTTTGCCTTGTGTAGATGGTTGATTTTCAACATTGTCTTCATCCTTTGAGAGTGAGGGACTTACCTCATGCTTCTTTTAGGTTCTTGCTATTATCACTCCAAGAAACCCTTTGTGGTTGTAGACCAAAGGTGCTTGGTAACTTCAAGTAAAAATGTTTTTGTGTTTTGTGTGGATGGATCAATGGGATAACTCAATTCAAACATGGTATTCAGACAATCAAGATGATAAACAAATGAACCAATGCTCTCATGGATTGATAATCAGTAGATAACTTTAAGTGGGCGAAGAACAAATTGCTCATAAACCAATACACAATGTAGGGTCTAATAAGCAATGAAGAAACTATTTGTCAAGCTATGATCCAAACAAAGAGATAACAGTCATTCAAGGCTAGACAACTCAGATAAAAGTACAAAAAGAAGGTGGAAAACTGACATCAAAAGAGAAAGAAACCTGTGATTTAATATTAGCATCAATAAGCCTGATTACAATATAGTATTTCTATATCCAAAAATCTCCCCCCTTTAACTATGTTTTACGCCTGTTTATATAGGAAAAGACATCCTTTATCCTCTAAAGGCTTGCGTCAATCTTCTGCTTTTTAAAAATAGAAAGAAGTTACAATCATTGACACTTGTACAAACAAAACTATCATATATAAAGAAGTCTTGACAAAAAATGTAAATCTAAAAACAACACTATCTTGAAAATCTCGAATGCTGGAAAGATGGAGTCAAGGCTATTTTGAAATATGGAAAAATTTGGATGATAAAGATCTTGAACTACCTTTGAAATATTGAGTTACAAAGATGTTGCCAGCTGTCTTTAAAAAGGATGTCTCAAAACAGAGATACTCTGCCATATAATCAGGGAAATTTTCCTTTAATTGCTACCTCGAATCCTGGGTTGAAATCTGATGATGTGTAGCTCATCCTGTATCTCTTGACTTATTGCCACATGTGCATTTACTATTTTCTTTGACTGCTGATTTCATGTTGATCGACTTGCTAAAATACTTAGCTCCTTGAAATATTGGATTGATCTCTTCATTTTCCAAAAGTGGTTGATTAGATAGATTTGATAATTCATTAATAAAGCCTTAGAAAAGGTTTCAATTCATTCTCATGCAAAAAATTATGATCTGGGCGAAAACCATAACATTCTATCCGTGACAGGCTTTCACCAGCTTATAGCCCATGAAAATTGCTCCTTAGCTGTTGAAAGGCGGCGCTTTCACCAGCTAACTAGCAAAATTTTCGGCGAATTAGCTGGTGAAAAGAGCAGATTTTCAAAATTAAATTTCTCGGTCATAGAAAATTCGTTTTTCATGCATGAATAGTCGATCGACATCTAGAAAATATAAGATTTCCAATGGTGTTTTCAAATATTCATTTGGAGATCGGGAAGGGATTGAAAAGTGCCCTGCAATTTTAAGCATCATTCTTTCAAAAATGCCAGTGCATTTTTATTGCTAACAGGAAGGACAGACAGTCCACTTCTTTTCTGAACAAAGATCCACTGCGTCTTCTTTCCATTTGCAATTCAAAACCCCAAATGATTCTGCACACAAAACACTGTGATATGCTATTTGGGGTGAGGTCTTACGCTGGTGAAAATACTTGGTTTTGTTTTTCAACAGTAGAAACTTAACAAACATTCGTGAACGATGCGTGATAGGGAAGCAATAATATGATTTGATTTTTGAAACGTGGATAAATGCACGTGATTCCTGCTTTCTCCAGCCAACAGCTCATGGAAAATGCCCCTTAGTTGTTGAAACTTACCGCTTTCACCAACGCACAATCCTGTGGAAAATGCCCCTTAGCTGTTGAAAGTGATCACTTTCACCAGCGCACAACCCACAACAATGCTTCTTTGGATGTTTGAAAATCAACACTTTCACTAGCACACAGACCTATGAGAGATGCTCCTTAGCTGTTGAAATTCGCCACTTTCACCAGCTAACACTCATCTTTTAAATACACGTTAGCTGTTGAAAGCATTTTATGAAAATTTTAAAGAGAAAACCTTTATGGGTCATCTTATTTCTATGACAAAGATCAAAACCTAAGTCTTGCAGCTAGAAAAACTCAAAACTAAATTTGAGAAAACTACCAATAGCCATGCTATCCACCACAAAATGCGACCGTAGGGATGGGTTCATTTTGGGAGCTAACATTTGGCTCCAACTGGGATGGGCATCTCCCTGTGAGGTGACCAAGAACCTAGTAGTTTCAATAGCCTTTAGCATTGGGCATGGAGTCATATGGTCTGTGCAACTGTTCTTCAACAAACCTGTTGTTTGACTGTAGCTTGCATGTAACCTGCCTGTGACCTGTCCTTCTTATTCATGAAATCAACAACTGAAAAAGATATAATTTTCTCATATGGCAAGCTTATTCCTCTACCTACTCCTACACTAACCAGCTCTGCCATTTGTTAAGTGAATGTTGATTTCCATAGTAGCCATCCAAGCAATTTGAACACTGAAGAAATATTGTCTTTATTACTGATCAACAAATGATGTTGAACATGCAACCACAGTGACAAGGAGATTTTCAGGAAATCATACTTACCCAGAAACACTGGCAAGCTAAGAAAATCTGAAATTTTCAGGTTCTTTGAAAAGTATAGATCCATGAAAACTGCTACTAGATCCTTGAATAGAAAATAAGAAACATGTTGCTCCTCGGGAAAAAGCTGCATGTCCATGGTAACCTCTTACTCAACCATGATTGTTTCTCTACAAGAGGACTGATCATCTTCTTTTCCTTTTGAGATCAATGATTGATCATCAATTATTGTAACTTCCTCTTCAGACAAATGTACAAAAGATGATGATAGAACAGGTTTTACATCATATGAATTTGGATCAACTAAAAACATGTAGTTTCCTATATAATTATCAGTTACCATAGGCTCTTCTTGATTTGCAAACTGGTTATGAAATTCAAACTCATACCTGTCTCTGGAATACTCTACACATACTGAAAAATCTGATTCTGAATCTGAAATATACTCACCCTCAGGCTACTGATCCAAATCTGCTTCAAACTTACTTCTTTCTTCAGAACAGTCCTCAGCGGATGATGATAGAGCAATGCTTAAATGACAAGGATTATGATCAACTAGGAACATGTAGTTTTCAATGCAATCATTGGTTATTATAGATTTATTCTGATTTGCAAATTGATCATAAACTTCAGATTCATACCTGTCTCTGGAGTACTCTGAAACTGTTGAAAAATTTAGAACCGAATCTAAAAAGATCTCACATACTCGCTGTTGTTCTGAAACTGTTCCAACCTCATTATTCTCCTGCTCAAAATCTGAGGTATAATGACATTTTTCTTACTCATGCACTTGCAAATTTTCCAAGAAATCTCGATCTCGGATCCTTCAGGAAAGATGAATGTTTTCCTCGACTTCTTGAGCATCTTCAAACAACTGGGTCAGGGATGAAGACTTCCGTTCTAGCAGAAGAAGGACAAGATCTGAATGAAGACCCATGACATAATGTATCATGGCAGTTGTCTCTGTAGGCCTGACCTCCAAAGGCATGTCATGATAAGCACGGTAAAACCTTTTGTTGAAAACAGGTAGGGCTTCATCCTGCTCTTGTTTCAAAGCATAGAAATCAGCAAGGTAGGAATCTAAAGATTTGTACTTGCCCCAATACTTCAGGAAAACATTAGAGAATTCGGTCCAAGAGCCAATTGAATCATCTCTCAGACTTTTAAACCATGCAGCAGCATCTTTGATCAGAGACTTTGAAAAAAATCTCATGATCACATCTTCATGAGCAAGCTGAAAACGATCAACAAAATCCAAAAAGGATTCCACGTGTCTCTCAGTTGAAGCTTGATTCTCTCCAGAAAATAAAGGGAGATATTCATAACAGTCATCAGAATAAGGATGAAGAAGATGGGGTATCTGTAAAGGTTTGAACATCTTCATCCAGATCTTATATTGAAAAGATGTGGGATGATCATGAGAGATGGTAAGTTGATCAGGTTCAGAAATTATGGCCAAAGAGGCTGAGATCTGGACAGGGTCTGAAACAATTTCTATCTTTTCAAGGTCACATGGCTGATCAGATTCTGAAGGCAAAGAAATACAATGATAATCTTTGTGAATGGGCTTAGGTAAAGTTACCGAATATACATCTACAATGCAGGGCTGCAGAATTTCATCTTCTAAAGATGGATATATACAAGAAGGATGATGATTTTCTGAATATACGAAGCAGAAAATAATTCTCTTTACACGCACAGGGAAAAGCATGGAAGAGATGATGAATAAAAATAATAGTTCATGAAGCAAAATAATGAACTGATACCTGGATCTTGACTTCAGCCTCTTCATCTTTTATCAACAGGATCCTCCCCAGTGGAGTCTTTGAACGTGGAGTCGCCAGATAGAAAATTACAACCAAGTGAATGTCCAGGCTTTGTCTATCATCAAATCTGGATCTATGTCGTCTCCCAGGGAATCTTGCTTCACTCTCCGTTCCCCGGCAACGACGCCAATTTGTTATCACTCCAAGAAACCCTTTGTGGTTGTAGACCAAAGGTGCTTGGTAACTTCAAGTAAAAATGTTTTTTTGTTTTGTGTGTATGGATCAATGGGATAACTCAATTCAAACATGGTATTCAGACAATCAAGATGATAAAAAAATGAACCAGTGCTCTCATGGATTGATAATCAGTAGATAACTTTAAGTGGGCGAAGAACAAATTGCTCATAAACCAGTACACAATGTAGGGTCTAATAAGCAATGAAGAAACTATTTGTCAAGCTATGAGCCAAACAATGAGATAACAGTCATTCAAGGCTAGACAACTCAGATAAAAGTACAGAAAGAAGGTGGAAAGCTGACATCAAAAGAGAAAGAAACCTGTGATTTAATATTAGCATCAATAAGCTTGATTACAATATAGTATTTGTGTATCCAAAAATCTCCCCCCTTTAACTTTGTTTTACGCTTGTTTATATAGGAAACGACATCCTTTATCCTCTAAAGGCTTGAGTCAATCTTCTGCTTTTTAAAATTAGAAATAAGTTACAATCATTGACACTTGTACAAACAAAACTATCATATATAAAGAAGTCTTCACAAAAAATGTAAATCTAAAAACAACACTATCTTGAAAATCTCGAATGCTGGAAAGATGGAGTCAAGGCTATTTTGAAATCTGGAAAAATTTGGATGATAAAGATCTCGAACTGCCTTTGAAATCTTGAGTTACAAAGATGTTGCAAGCTGTCTTTAAAATGGATGTCTCAAAATAGATATACTCTGCCATATAATCAGGAAAATTTTCCTTTAATTGCTACCTCGAATCCTGGGTTCAAATCTGATGATGTGTAGCTCAGCCTGTATCTCTTGACTTATTGCCACATGTGCATTTACTATTTTCTTTGACTGCTAATTTCATGCTGATCGACTTGCTAAAAGACTTAGCTCCTTGAAATATGGGATTGATCTCTTCATTTGCCAAAAGTGGTTGATTAGATAGATTTGATAATTCATTAATAAATCCTTAGAAGAGGTTTCAATTCATTCTCATGAAAAAAATTACGATCTGGGCGAAAATCGTAACATTGTAGCCATGACAGGCTTTCACTAGCTTATAGCCCATGAAAAACACTCCGTAGCTGTTGAAAGGCGACGCTTTCACCAGCTAACTAGCAAAATTTTCGGCGAATTAGTTGGTGAAAAGAGCAGATTTTCAAAATCAAATTTCTCGGTCATAGAAAATCCATTTTTCATGCATGAATAGTCGATCGACATCTAGAAAATATAATATTTCAAATGGTGTTTTCAAATATTCATTTTGAGATTGATAAGGTATTGAAAAGTTCCCTACAATTTTAAGCATCATTCTTTCAAAAATGCCAGTGCATTTTTATTGCTAATAGGAAGGACAGACAGTCCACTTCTTTTCTGAACAAAGAGACATTGCGTCTTCTTTCCATTTGCAATTCAAAACCCTAAACGATTCTGCACACCAAACACTGTGATATGCTATTTGGGCTGAGGTCTTGCGCTGGTGAAAATACTTGGTTTTGTTTTTCAACAGTAGAAACTTAACAAACATTCGTGAACGATGCGTGATAGGGAAGCAATAATATGATTTGATTTTTGAAACGTGGATAAATGCACGTGATTCCCACTTTCTCCAGCCAACGGTCCGTGGAAAATGCCCCTTAGCTGTTGAAACTTACCGCTTTCACTAGCGCACAATCCTGAGGAAAACGCCCCTTAGCTGTTGAAAGTGATCACTTTCACCAGCGCACAACCCACGACAATGTTTCTTTGGATGTTTGAAAATCAACACTTTCACCAGCACACAGACCTATGAGAGATGCTCCTTAGCTGTTGAAAGTCGCCACTTTCACCAGATAACACTCATCTTTTAAATACACGTTAGCTGTTGAAATCATTTTATGAAAATTTTAAAGAGAAAACCTTTATGGGTCATCTTATTTCTAAGACAAAGATCAAAACCTAAGTCTTGCAGCTAGAAAAACTCAAAACTAAATTTGAGAAAACTACCAATAACCATGCTATCCACCACAAAATGCGAGCGTAGGGACGGGTTCATTTTGGGAGCTAACACTTGCTTTAGCATGTGTAGCTTCTCTCTTGTATCCAAGACCCGATTTATCATTTGGTGATCTTTGTCTTTCCAAGATCTCATTCAACATTGTTGAGCTATTCACGAATTTGTTTGACTTCTATACTTTATTTCTAAGATCAACAACTTCAGCTTCTAACTTATGACATGATTCTTCCTTTTCATTTACTTGATTCTTCAATAGTTCCTATACCCTTTTGGCTTCTTCAATTTGGGGCTTGAAAGGACAATAATTTCAAAACTTTTGTTAATCTCATCATCTACCTTCTTATCTTCTTTTTCATTCTTTAGTCTTGTGATCTCTTCTTCCTTTTCATCTAATTGAGTCTTATTACTCTCTTTTTGTTCCTTGAACATTTCATTTAACTTCAAGATGTGCTTTTGACTCTTCTTAAGAAACTTTTTATTGTTATCCGAAAGATAGCCATAGTCTATATAATAGTGGTCATCGCTATATTCATATAGACTTATTTCAACTTTCTCTTTAAGCTATGATAGTTTTTCTTCTGCTTCTTCCATGGGATAACAATAAATTGATTCTATCCAAACTACTTCTAGATTTTCTTTTTCACTTCTAGAGAAAAATTCAACATCATCACATTTTGAATTATTGCAATCAAGGTTTTGTGGAGATTCTTTACCTTCATTTGAAATGTCTTCAAGATCTTCCTCTTTGCCAACATCATCCCATGATTCTTTTCCTTCATTTGAATTGTCTTCAAGATATTCCTTTTTTCCAACATCATCACATTTATAAATAATGCAATCAATAGTTTTTGGAGATTCTTTACCTTTATTTGTCTTGATGGAGTTTTCTTCAATATATTCCTTCTTTCTTAGTATGTCTCCTCTATATTTAGCCATAGAACCTTGACGGAAGTGCATTGTCCCATGCTCTCTTTGAAAGGGGCTGAGAGCCTACTAATAATGGTCTTGAGGGCCAATGAATCATTATTCTTTCCTTCCCTTGAGCTACAAACTTTGACTTGTTCTTCAAGGAAACTGATCCACCAATGGATGCCTTCCAAATACCCTCTCCCATTTCCTTCAAATGCACTCTTATTTCTATTCTCCATGTAGAATAATTTTCTTCATCAAGGATTGGAACTTCACCATCCATTTGTGTGTCCATAGATATCCTCCAAGATTTTTAAGGATTATAGTGAAGGCCTTCTCTGATACCAATTGTTGTACACACTGACTACACTGAGAGGGGCGGGTGAGCAGTGTAAGGCTCTTTTCCCAAAACTTTCCCTTTACACTAAACTCCTTAGTTATCAATCACCATTTACTCATTACTTATTGTTGTCATTTATAACCAGTTAAATGTGAAAATATATCAGCAACATATATCAATAATATATCATCTGATCCACCAATGGTTGCCTTCCAAATACCGGCTCTCATTTCCTTCAAATGTACTCTCATTTATATTCTCCATGTAGAATAATATTCCTCATCAAGGATTGGAACTTCAACATCCATTTGTGTGTCCCTAGATCTCCTCCAAGCTTGTTAAGGCTTATAGTGAAGGTCTTCTCAGAAACCAATTGTTGGACACACCGACTACATTGAGAGGCGGGGAGACTGAACAATGTAGGCCTCTTTTCCCAAAATTTTCTCTTTACACAAAGATCCTTAGTTATAAATCATCATTTACTCATTAATTATTGATGTCATTTATAACCAGTTAAATGTGAACATATATCAGTAATAATTCATCAACAAATCATCACCACAAGAAACACAATGAACATAATATGTATGTACAATTTTATTTTTATTACAAACTACAATCATTAGGTTATCAACAACAACTGAATAGAGTAAAAATCTACAAGAGCTCCAACTCTATAATGCAAGACTCAGCTTACACCCTCAACACCAACTGAGATGAGGCAACAATCCTCAACAGATATCAATCTGTCAACAGGTATGTGACCTGTCAGTAGTGCAACATGCATATGTACACGCCCTACCAGTAGTACAACTCGTGTATGTACACGGCCACTCTGTACTACATCCTTCATATCACATCTGAGTACTTAGGGTTTTCTATTCAATATGAACTTAGATCCTCTGCAACCTTCAATCACATTCTCTTATGTCTCTCACTGTTCAATATGACTCATAACCAGTTACAACACATCCAAGCTCTCCAACAACTTACTCATGCTCCTCAATAATACAATATGAATTATACTCAATCATGTATAAGCAATCAACATACTATCACAATCATATCAACAATGAATCATAAGATTGTTGCTTACTCCATTAACCAACACAAACCACATCAAAACAAACATACCAAGAATTCCTTAATCATTCACCACACAACAAGCAAGAGTATCCATCAAGACAACAATGTAACCATACCAGAGTTTCTCTGGCAGATCTAAGCCCATAGAATGTAGATCTGGAACTTGCTTCAGTCTTCAAGATCTTGTCATCAGCTCACACATAAGTCTTCATGAATTCATCCATTGTATGTGCCTTGTCCCCATTCATCCCGTGTATGTACGTGCCCTGGCTCACTACAACCCGCGTATAACTCAGAAACTAGGGTTTTTGAACATCTGAGAGTTTTTTCATCATGATCTCAGTCTTGTTGAAACTTTGATGTGTCCATGAGATCCTCCAGATCTCCTCTCTCTCATAATATATCTTCAACACATGCTTAAGAGATGCACAATAGATGCTTTCTCAAAAGATACTCTTGCATCTTATTTATACTATCCAAGTAGCTTCCTTAGAAGCATATTCTAGGTCACTTAACCCATTTCTAGGTCACTTAACCTATTTCTAGGTCACTTAACCTATTTTCCACATTTTTAGGGTTAGCCACTTTCCATAATTAGAAAGTTCTCCAATTTAAATATTCCTCCTTGACTTTGTCACCTTTCTTTACCATTTAAATAATAATTTATTCTTTGCAATATCTTTGACTTCTTTGACCTTTTGGGGCTTCAAGCCTACATATGAGGGTCCTTCATATTCGTAGGGCCATAACTCTCAAACCGTGAGGAGTTATGTGATGTTCCACATACCATCGCAAATGGCATGACAATCACTAAAATCCAACTAGGATAGTTTCACTAACAAATTCACTGATCTTCATCTCATTATTCCAAAAAAAAGAATGGGTTCTCCAACCATACTTCAAGGATAAATCAACCGCAAAGCGTCTTCCCGTGAGGCATTTCACCATAAGGGGACCACTTTGGAGTTCATCCATTTGTACTCTTTATCAACCATGATAAAACAATAATGAATAATCTTTACATCAATTCAACAATGCATCATATACCAATGACAACTCATGATTCATCTTCATCTAGGACAATACATATTACATTTGACATCAATCATCAATCAACCAATCCTTTGGCATCAATCAATCACTTGACATCAATCAATCAAACCTTTGGCGTCAATGAAAACATGATCCAACAGAGTCATCTCTAAGTGAAAGAAGAAGGGATTGTTATATATGATCTAGCAACTCTTGTCTAAAATTACATGTTGTTCATGAGTTTAGACTTAAGGCTCAAAGCATAATGTCAGGCATCAAGAAACAAGGAAAGTTTTAATGTTTGTGTTTTCTACCTCAATTATGTGAGAAAAAATCCTTAAATTGAATTAACAACATAACATCTCAGAGGTCGTCTTTCCTATTTGAGTTAAAATTAAAAATATTGAATGTAATGAGAGAAAAACATAAAGTTGTTAGACAAAGCAAGGCATCAGTTACAAAAGAATCTTACATTGTAACAAAAGAAGAAAATAGATTGAATAAACTTAAATGAAGCATAAAATGTAGCAATCTAATTAACTCGCAGGTCTTGTATTTACTAACAGTAAACATAGAGGAAAAAAAAAATTCTATCAGATAACTAAATGAAATGTAATCACAGCAGATGTTGCACTAAATTGTGATCAAGCATTCATCAAGGAAATATATAAAAAGATGTTGGAATGTGTAAGGACAGAACAACACATAACTCAAATGAACGAAATGTGGAATCTCTGGTATGGATTTGTACTAATCCTCAATGAGGATAGTTTTCTCAATTACATATGGAAAAAAACAGCCTCTTGTTCATCTTTTCAATATGTATTTATACAAAATGATTTTCAACCCTAGGCGGTTGGAATTCTCGTTATTTCTAAAAAGTGACGGTTACAAAATAAAAGACTTGGAATGCTTTTCTTAGTTTTCCTTTGTCTCTTTACCACGCAGTATATGTTACTTCATTGGTTCTTTGAGGTACTCCCTTTTCCTCACTCAATACATTCGACACACCTGCCTACAAATTGTGCTACTAGCCTGGAAGGTTATGTCACATATTTTGCCTCAAAAATGTACAAATTCCTTTATAATTGTGGCGGACTATTTTCTATCCTTTTTTCTTCAGAAGTCATTTGACTGTAACTGCAGATTAGGATTCACCAACCATCTATCTATATGAGAGAATTCAATCTTCTTTAACTGCGAAATTTCAACCTGAGCTTCTTCTAAGCTTTCTTTGATATCAAGTTGATGTTTTACAATGTCAATTTGTCCCAGAACTTCAGAACAATCATCTTTTTCGAGGCCTAGTGATTTTTTATTTAGTGAGTGAAAAACATATTCACAAGCATCTTTGATTTCCTTAGCCAATATTTTACTCTCAGCTATATTGGCCTCTCATGTTTTCAATATTATGTCACCTATGACCTACTCTACAATGGATAATCTGGGAATTATAGAAATTTCTTCTCTACCCGATGACACAACCGCTTCTTGAAAAGTGATTCGAGTTGTAGTAGCCTCTCTTTCTTTGAGACAAATGTTTTCCAATGATTTATTCACAACCCTGAAATGATTTTGAATAATTTCCACTTTATCAAAAAGGCCTTGTTGCACCAATTCTAGTTGTTTACATAATTCTAGTGCATGTGCTTGAAAAACGGTTATATCTATAACCATGCTTTCAGTCAAGTTAAACTTGGCTTGTACTTGCTTCACTAATTTACTTTTCTGAATAGCCCTCTCTTCGCTCGTTTTCACATTCTTGTGCATCTCATCAAGACTGGATTCGAGCAATTGAATTTATTGTTTATCACTAGCTCTAGCATGTTCAAGCCCTTTATTGACTTCGTCTCTGACATTCTTTTATGTAGTCCTTATTTGATTTTGCAAATGAGTTATCATATGATTTCTCTATTTCAATTGCTCTGCCAGATTCTCGACCGACCACTGATTGGTTGTAGCAAAGGTGCCTAATGAACCAACCATTTCCTTGGCGAGCTCTGAATCCTCCAAGCTCTGTCCATCAAATATCATCCTTTGTCTTTTGGGTACTACCCCTTATTTCTGATGTGATTCTCTTCTGACTATGGCCCTCCTTTTCATGCTAAAGAAAAAGTTTGAAGGAGGCATCTCTTCAAGTGGGATCAGGGTAAGATCGCTTGCAAATGTAATTTTAGGACCAGGAGTTTTGAAACTTGACTGTAGAGGGGTTAGTGTTGTAATAGGACTGCCTATCTTTGTGAATTGTTTTCCTTCTACTGTTTGTGAGGTATCAGTAGGGGTGACTGGAAATAAAGGAATTGCCATTTTTTTTTGTTTTAGTATTGTCTCAGATTGAACCTTTGTATGTTGTCGTAGATATCCTACCCACGAGGCTTCTAATTCTTGTGTATACACTTCAAGATTCTTTGGAATTTCTTCGGTAGTTTTTTTACCAGAAGACTCTAGTTCAAAACCTGGAGGTATGGATCCCTGCACCAGAAGGGTGGTTATCAATTCTCCCTATAGTATATTGGAAAACTACTCCTTCTGTGCTTTTGGAAAGTGAAGAAACTGGCATGTTGGTCAGGGGATAACACTTGAACTCTGCCTTGTACCTCCTCATAAGATCTGATTCCCTTGAATATATCGTCATATGGGGAATCTTCATGCATATATATTTTCATATTGCATTGAGCTAGGTGCTTCTCCACGATCTAGTATGGATCATATCTTTTGAATTCGATGTCAACCAATTTGACATCCTCTAAAGTTGCATCCTCTACTTTGGAATGGCCAAAATTCAACAAGGAAAACCTTCCAATCTGTAGAGGAAAGACTGGGCAAACTTTCTTCTGAGTTGCTTCTAACTCTTTTCCAATGCTTCATGTTACCGTCTGGTAAGCCACTTCTCTACAGACTAGTCTGTCAAGTAGAAACTTTGGGAGAGCATGAGGGGAAACTGAGCATCCAAAAACCCTGATATAGGAGAAATTTTCTTCAATGAACCAATCTGCAACCTGTTTAAGGTTTCCCATAATTTGATCTGAAATTAGAGGAGGTGGATGACCATATAGTGTTTGATGCACTGGGATAACTACATTATGGAAAATTTCATAAAAGAAATCTTTGGCCTTTTCCTCCCATAGTTTGGAATGATAAAAATGGATAGGTTTGACACTGGTCGGGTTCCAACTCCAATTCATCAATGAGAATGGAGTCATAAAACAGATGGCATCCATGACATGCGCAGACATATAAAAGAGGTCAGGTTTACCTTTTGACTTCGCCATTTGATACTTAGTAATTTCCTAGGCTAGGTTATTAGACAACATCTTAGCCCAGTCGAAAGTGAAACCCTCGGCTACCTCATGCATGATTGATACCCATTCCACCGGGAAATGAGTAGGGCCTTTCTTTCCAAATATTCTACATATCATCATGGCTATATAGACCATATACTCATTTAATGATGCGGTGGAATAAACACCATGGGAGTCAGCTCTGAATTTCACTGGAATTCCCCACCAGGTTTTAACTATATCTGGGTAGCTTCAGTCAAATTGCACACATTCTTTTTTATAAAACTCCATCGTGAATGCAACATTATAAATATATTTTGGATTAGGGGATATCTTGTACATTACTTGGAGGTGTTCCGACCTGAAAGAGCCAACAATGACCTTTTGGTGGTTGATGATGCTCCTAGTCTTCACATCGGTGTTTTCCATAACCTATCTTATCATGTCATTATATGGCATGAGCTTTGGCCGTGTAGTTATTTTATGAAGCTCGGATTCTGCTATAATGTTGGACAACTGAGAGGGGGGGGTGAATCAGTTGTCACCATGCTTAAACAATTATGTTGTTTTTGAAATCTTTACAAGGCACTTAATGATGATCACAATAATGCAGAGAAATAAACAAAGGCACATTCAACATCAGTCACATATATGAGAAAGACAGAGACAGATAGTTCCCGAGGAAACCCATACAAGGTAAAAACCTCTTTTTCTTTATATGATAAGTATTATCTACATTCTTTACATTATCATACATATGAGCACCAACTCATTGTGAGGCTACAACCTCTGGTTTCGCAAGCTGTAACTTGCTGAGAGCACCGACTCTCTGTTTTCTCTAGCACCCACTAGAAGGAAGCACCTACCCCCTAGTTTCTCTAGCGCCAACTAGAAGGAAGCACCAACTCCCTGGTTTCTCTAGAACCAACTAGAAGGAAGCACCAACTCCCTGGTTTCTCTAGCACCAACTAGAAGGAAGCACCAACTCTCTGTGTTCAAGCACCCACTTGAACCTTTGAGGACACCAGTCCTCCCTAGCACCTCCCAACCACCCTGTATAATAAATTATTTGTTACTGAAACTTATTATAGTGATATAAAATAATTCAATGGCTTACCAGCCCTGTTGTTGTTCTGTTACACTGCTCTGCCCTGTCTGCATCAGTGTCTTCTTCCTTTTATACACTCTGCACCATATCCCTTTGATGCAACCTTCCTCTACCATGCATCTCTCCTCCTGCGCTCTGCCTCCTTGCTCACACTTGAATCCTCCCCACGACAACAACACACATATCTTCTTTGTTCATCATTCTTATAGTACCTGTGCTCCTTGTGCATGCAATATTCGCAATGCCTCTGCATGCACACTCTGCGCCAAATTCCTCCGTGACTTGAGTGCTATGTCTGATCATCATCGTGACTCTTCAGATTCTCTGGTCATTTTACACCATGCGTCCAGCATCACTGGGTGTTCTACTAAAATATCTCAACCTCTCTGGCAATTGAGACTCCTCATCTTCTTTGGCACAGTCGTGCTTATGCCTTCTGTTTCAGTTACAGACTTCAACGCTCATCCATCTGTCAATCCCTCTAAGAATCATCTTTCTTTACTGGGAAAATATTAGATACTCTTCATCTCCTCTGGTGATCACACCGAAGTGTCTTCGAGTCCTCTGGCATAAACCATCAGTGGTTTCTGGCAATTACACTGTGTCGAGCTACAGTATCCCTCCGATCTTGTTCAAATTCACCTGCACCGGTTGATTGATTCCATGGGATCTTTCATTTATTTCGGCATTTCGGCATTCGACAATTCGGCATTCATGTGACCATGTGTCTCAACATCCCCAGTCGCAATCCCCAAAAATGAGCTTGGTTGCTCTAGCTCTTTCCTCCATTTCTCGCTGATGTGACTAAGGGCTGTGACCACATCCTTATGCATAAGAAGCTTTCGCGATTTCGCATTTCGTGAATCTGGAGATGAGGCATCTCGACTCTCCAAGTCGCGAACCCCGATACCCCGAAATGGTGTGGGATCAACGGTCCTGATCAACACTTGATCTGACGGTTCAGATCATTTCGCGATTTTGACATTCCTGTGGTGAATGTTCTTGTCACTTCCAAATCCTGATCCACGAAACTCCACAAAGAAGTCATATAAACGTTCCAGATCACATCTTGATATGACGGTTGCAATTACGTCATGATTTCGCATATCGCGATATCGGGTAATATTCTTTGACATCTTCAACACTCAATCCTCGAAACCCCGAAAGGGACTTGGATCAATGGTCCAGATTCTATCTTGATTCAATGGCTGCGATTAAGTCGCAATTTTTCATATCGCGGTTTCGAGAAGTTAGGGAACCCTGTTCCTTTGACTCTCCAGTGAGCGAAATGTTGATCTGTGTCCACGTGTCCTACCTGAAGATGGACGGTCCTCCTTCTTTTGGGATTTTGTGAGCCCTCTACTCCTTGCACTTTAAGGAACGTGAAGGTTCTCCTCGATCCAACGGTGTTCGGATTCCGCACTTGGATCTAATGCTTGAGATTTTTCCTCCTCTTCAGTGCGCTCTTCTTGTCTACATTCAGATCTGACGGCCATCGGGAATTTAGGATGGGATCCAACGATCACTGACGCTTCTCCTCCCTAGCTTCCGCATCCTCCTTACTTGGGAGAATTTCTAAGTGTCAAAGGCCTCGACCTTTGATCCACATGAGATCCTGAGTACGCTATCTCTCTTGAGCTTTAGCCACGAGTTAACCTCATCCCTGGTGCACACCTACGCACTGCATTCGACTCTGCTCTAATTCCTCCTGAGCTTACTTTGTTCCTATTTTCCCATCGATGCACACTCTGATCCTGCCATCAATGACAAGTGCATGTTGCCTATAAAGCATGCCAACCATCCTCTGCACTATCTCTTCTGATCTTCTCGAGCTTGCTCTGCAGCATCTTCCCAAACTACTTCTGATGCACGACTGTTACATTCTTCCTATACTCATGCCATATTCACTGTTGTACTTGCCATCAATGACAAGCATACGCTACCTGTTAAACATTTGCCAACAATCTCCCCCTTTGGCATTGATGGAAACTAAGGCACCCGAATTCTTTTTTCCCCCTTTGACATCAATGTCAAAGAAGAGACATGCTACCCCTGAGCTATTGCAGTAATTTTAGGAGGCATTAGATATTCAAACAATACAAAAATCCCTCTAACAAGATGGACTCTTTTAGGTGTGAAACGAAATGAAACCCAGCTTCTGTCTTAGATATTCAAACGGTGTCTTGGCTAGTGGTTTAGTAAATATGTCTGCAATTTGTTCTGTAGTGGGAATGTAATGGACCTGAACAATATGATTCATGACCTGCTCTCTCAGAAAATGATATTTTATGGGAATATGTTTGGTCTTGGAGTGGAAGACAGGATTTTTAGATACGCTGATGGCACTAGTGTTATCACAATGAATTGGGATCGGTGCAGTGTATTTTACCTCTAAGTCTGCAAGTTTCTGAATCATCCATAATACCTGAGTGCAATAGGTAGCAGCAGCAATGTACTCTGCCTCTGTGGTTGATAAAGAAATGGAACCTTGCTTTTTACTAAGCCAGACTACTAAGGAGTCACCAAAGAAGAATGCTCCTCCACTGGTGCTTTTTCTCTCATCAACATAGTTTGCCCAATCTGCATCTGAATAAGAAGTCAACTGAAGACTTTGATTTCTGGGATACCATAGACCATAAGTCATTGTTTCTTTTAAATACCTGAATATCCTTTTGATAGCTTGCAAATGACTCTGTTTAGGTGCAACTTGATATCTTCCTACCATTCCTACAGCATGCATTATGTCTGGGCGAGATTTTGTGATGTACAACAGGCTTCCTATCATTGATCGGTATGAGCTTTGATCAACATCAGGTGAATCATCATCCTTTCTTAGTTTACATCTAGTTACCATAGGTGTACCCACAGGTTTAGAATCTTCCATTTGAAACCTTTTCAGCATTTCTCTTAGATATTTTTCTTGAGAAATGAACATCCCTTCGGGCCTCTGAGTAATTTGCAGACCAAGGAAAAATG
>ML795612.1:48910-84784 GCA_009831015.1 Picea engelmannii | reverse complement strand
TGTTATTAGTGGAAGTCAATTAATATATGGGAATGTGATCATTCAATGTAAGGTGGACTAGGTCCACTATATTAATAAAGGCCCACTATGGTAGTTGGATGTAATAAATGTGAGAAGGCTCTCTAGAAGGTTCCTAGGAGATAAGGAGAGCTATATAAAGAAGTGTAGGCAATGTAATGAAACAGAGTGAAGAATATTGTGATTGTATAAGCAATGATTACTTGAGGAGTTTTATCCTTCCATAAGGATTAATATATGGTGTTACCCTACCTCAAGGGTTTTCTCTATTTCTTGTGTTCATGTTATAGTGAATGGTTTATGGTTTATTCTTGGTATTATTGAATTATATTTGCAGATCAGTATTGGGTATTTAACATTTCATCACCATGCAACATTGGGGTCATCACCAGATAATGCGCATTATCCTTGGTATCATCACCAGACTAGTGCATTACCCTTGATTCCCTAATTATCTCCTCACTTCACTCTGTTTCAGTCAGTTAACTGAAGACTGGTAGACTAGTTAACTCCCATAACTTCCTAAGAGACTAGACTACGTGGCAATTTACTCCCATAATTTTTGGTGTGTGTCCAGATCAATCTAGACCACCACTATTGTGCATTGTCTTCTCCTCCAGTGTGAATTTGTTGAGTTATACAAACTATATCATGTGTAAATTATTCATTATTCATTACGGTTAATGAGAATTCTTCTATTCTTTCTCTCTTGCTTCTTCTTTCTCAATTCATCTATGAAAATGTGTGGTATTTTCTAGTTAGATCTATTATGTGTAGGTTCAACACATTTACATGGTATCAGAACCGATGGACTGCTAAGAAAAAGACACATCAAATTATTTTTGCAGGTACCAAAGATTGAAGACAACGGAAAAATGGAATTCCCAAAAGAATTCATTCTTACACCTTACAATTACTTTGCATGGAAGGAGTGAATAATCATGCATCTCTGAACTAGAGGATTGTATAGGTTAACCTTGAATACAGAGACAGAACCTACATCATCCATAGAAAAATCCAAGTATCTAAATCGAATGGATGAAGCATTCATAACAATTTGTTGTCTGATCTCTCCCGATCTCCTTTTTCACATATCTTCTTGTAAAACCCCCAATGATGCCTGGACCACCTTGGAAGGGCTCTTTGGAAAATAGGATGAGATGAGGTGACACATGATCGAGGTGGAATTTCTCACATTGGATCCAAAAAGCTTCAACAATCTCCAAGATTTCTTTACAAAATACAAGGATTTACTGTCGCAACTCAAAGCTTGCGGAGTTGATAAATCTAAGGAGGAGAAAAAAATGGTTCTCACCATTCTCTCCAAAATTGGTCCTGAATTCTCTACGTTCGTATCCACATTCCATTCGATCAGATTCACCTCTGGAGACACCTAGAAGATTCCTTCTCTTGAGGAATTTATCGAATCCCTAACATAAAAGAAAACCAAGCTCATCAACATGGGAAAAATCAAAGGCCCAAAGGTGCATGCACTTACTGTGTAAGATGACAGCCATCAATATCAGAAATATAAAGATAAATACAAAAGGAAATCTTATGCAAATCCAAAGAAGGAAGGGTACTCAAAACCCTTCATCGATGCCTTCGGATCCAAAGGTGGAAAGGGAAGAAAAGGGAAGAAATGCACATACTGGCATAAAGGATTCCATCCAGAATCCCCATGCATGCAAAAAAATATATATCTAATGACTCAAATACTTCATCAAAAAAACCTTGGAGATCGCATCCCCAAGGGTGCCAAGAAGAATAAGCCATAAGATCAGAATCCCAAGAAAGACAATTCTAGCCATGCCTTGATTGCCATCAACTCCTCTCCTAATGATTGGATCGTATATTTAGGAGCATCACATCAAATGGATACCACAAAAGAAATCTATTCTTCATTGGATGCATGAAAAGGTCCTCCTATTCTGAAGGGAGACAACTCTCCAGTCGAGGTCACCGGTAAAGGAAGGATTGAACTCACCAATGGAAGCTTCGAGAATGTGTTGCATGTTCCCAAACTTTTCGTCAATCTTCTCTCCATGTATCGGATGATGAATTTTTTCATAGGAAATAAATTCATATTCACACCTAATGCAATGGACATATATGACATGCAAACCAATTCCAGGGTTTCTACCGGTGAGGTAAATCATTAATCTAGATTGTATACATTTTTTGAATTTATTGAACCAGATTCTGCTCTAGTGCTTACCCATGTTGATGAAAGTAGTAGGATATGGCACGAAAGGTTCAGGAATTTGAATTTCACATATATGCAACAACTTAGCAAGAAAATATTGGATGATTTTCTACCATACATCCATTTCTCCAAAGGACTCTGTGAGGGATGTGTTCTCGGAAAACACCTTCAAGAGAAATTCGACAAAGGAAAGACTCAAAGATCTTCCTATCCTTTAGATATGATCCATAGTAACCTCATGGGTCCTTTTACACATCCATCTATCAGCAAAGAAAGGTTTGTTCTCATTTTTGTTGACGATTTCTCATGTTTCACATGGATTTAGTTTCTCAGGAAAAAAACAGAGGTCTTTCAACACCTCAAATATTTCAAATGCCTAGTTGAGACATAGTCAGGAAAGAAAACCAAAGTCCTCCAAAATGATAACGGGGGAGAGTATTTCAATCATGAGATCCAGAATCTTTTTCATGAGGAAGGGATTCATTTGCAGCACACAGTTCCTGATACTACACAGAAAAACAAAGTTGCTAAGTGGAAAAATAGATCTCTAAAAGAGATGGCATCTTGCATGCTACATGCGAAGTCACTAACACAGATACTATGGGCCAAAGAAATTAGTTGTGAAACCTACATCCAAAACATATCTCCCCATAGATCTGTCAAGGATAAGACCTCCTACGAGGCTTGGAGTGACCTCAAACTGAAAGTGACCCCCTTTCGTATTTTCAGTTCACGTGCATGGGCCCAGATTCCCTCTGAAAAGAGGAAGACACTTGATCCACAGAGAACATAGTGTATCTTTGTTGTATACCCCGACGGTGTGAAGGGATATAGACTTATTGATCTTTCCTCAGACCATCTCATCATTGAGTGAAGTGTCCAATTTGAGGAACGTTTCTCGCATGTACCTCAACAACTGCATGTAGACACCTTCATTCTTCCACTTGTCTGAGATGATGAGAATACACATGTTGAATCTTACTTAGATGAGATTTATGAGTCATAGGATTTAGATGATATAGATACAGAGTCAATACAGTCAGATGCAGAGTCATTGCATCCATATGTAGATGCAGAGACAAAGAAGAGGCTCAAGTGGGCCCAGACTACTCTTCAGGATGTAGAGGATCTTGTTGGTGATCCTGTCGATACTAGGAGGACTTGATATAATTTCGAGGAGCCTCCCATTGCACTCACTGCCACTAAACCATTTTCCTTGAGGCATATTTTCTTGGTTCAGTATTCAAATCCACAGTCTTATCCCTTTTCAGAATCTGCCATGTAGGAGGAGTACAAATCCCTCCTCGAGAACCAAACTTGGGATCTGGTTCCCCTTCCTTCTGGAAGGAAACTTCTCAGTTGCAGATGGGTCTACAGGACCAAGAGCGCAGCGGATGGAAAGATTAGCAAATACAAATCCAGGCTTGTCACCAAAGGCTTTCAACAGGTGCATGGCATTGACTATGATGAGACCTTCACTTTAGTAGTGAATATAGATCCCATACGTTTGGCACTTACCATTGCGACAACCAAGGGATGGGAAGTTCATCAGATGGACGTGAATAATGCATTTCTTCATGGTTATCTCTCTAAGGAGATCTATATGGAGTAGCCCTAAGGATTTATGCAGGATTCCTCTTTGGTCTGTTGAATGAATAAATATCTTTATGGCCTCAAGCAGGCTCTGAGGGAATGGTATGCCAATATAAACTCCAACCTGTTGTCACAGAACTTTGTACATTGTAAATCAGACCTGAATGTCTACATGTTCATGACGGCTAATTCACTTCTACTCTTAGTTATGTATGTTGATGATGTGTTGGTCACCGGTTTCTCGACTTCAGCTATTGTTGCAGTCAAGAGGATTCTACATGACAGGTTCTTGATGATGGACATGGGTCCACTACACTTCTTCCTTGGACTCGATATCAGTCATGATGCATCAGGCATCAAACTCTCTCAGGCCAAGTATACACGAGATCTCCTGGAGAGATTTCACATGACAAACTGCAAGTCTGCTCCGACTCCTTTCCTATCGGGATTCAAACTTGAGAATGGCGGGGACACTCCACTGGTTGACAACACACTGTACAAACAAATAGTGGGGAGCTTTTTGTATCTCACACACTCCAGAAAAGACCTCTCCTATGCAGTTGGTGCAGTTTCCAGGTTCATGCAAGAGTCAGATGAGCTACATTGGAAGGCTATAAAGTGTATCCCTCGATATGTATAGGGCACCATCACCTTTGGTATTCATTATGTCACAGAATCTACATTAGATCTAATCGGCTTCACTGATTCTGACTGGGCTAGCAATAACACTGATCACAAGTCCACATCTAGTAACTCACTTAGTCTTGGTTTTGGGCCTATATGTTGGTCGAGCAAGAAGCAAACTTCCATTTCTTTATATTATGCCGAGGTAGAGTACAGAGGGGTAGTTAACATAACCATCCAGGCTATGTGGCTACAACATTTTCTCACTGAGTTGGGCATTCAGTTTGATTGGCCAATCGTCATCTAGTGTGACAACCAAAGCACTCTGAAGTTTTGCAAAGATACAATTTAGAGGTAGCGGACGAAGCACATCAAGATCCACATGCACTACATCTGGAACTTGGTACACGAGGGGATCATCGACCTATAGTTCTTCCCTTCAGCAGAACAGACATCAGACATCTTCACCAAGACCTTCACTGAGAAAAAGTTCCATTCTCTGCGAAGTCGTCTTGGAGTGAAGAACACAGTTGCCTAGAAACTATCAGTTATTCTTTTTACATACATTGTACCTTGAGGGGGTGGTTTTCCCCTAAGTTTTTCCCTCTTTCCTCACTTTATTTCAGTGTATCTTTTGTATTTGGGTACCTAACATGGCCTCGTTATCAGGACCCATTCTTTATTTTCACCATAGTGATGTTCAGGGAGGGTGTTGGAGTTACTTCACACACACCTAGGATTTATTTTTCCTAAGGTTTTTTCCTTGTTTATTAGTCATTATCTAATATCCTATATTTTAGGAAGAATATTACTCTAGGGAGAATATTCTCTTTAGTTTTCACTTAAGTTTGACTAGTTGAGTGGAGTTTAGATGTTGCATCGGTTGTCACCATGCAACATTGGGATCATCACTTGCTAATGTGCATTAGCCTTGATATCATCACCAGAATAACGCATTAACCATGATTCCTTGATCTCCTCCTCACTTCACTTTGTTTCAGTGAGTTAACTGAAGACTGGTAGACTAGTTAACTCAACAAGGTGGCAGTTCACTCTCGTAACTGCCTGAGAGACTAGACTAGGTGGTAGTTTACTCCTGTAACTGTTGGTGTGTGTCCAAATCACTCTAGACCACCACTATGGCGCATTGAATTCTCCTCCAGTGTGCATTGGTTGAGTTATACAGAGTATATCATGTGTAAATTATTCATTATTCATTACGGTTAATGAGAATTCTTATATTCTTTCTCTCTTGCTTCTTCTTTCTCAATTTTTCTTTGCAAATGTGTGTGGTATTTTCTAGCTAGATCTATTTTGTGCATGTTCAACACATTTACACCCTTAAGATCATAAACACTCTTATACTAATTAAAATAACATAAATAACATAAAGATAATAACAAGCTCTTTAAACCATAAGTGCTCTTTTACTAATTGAAAGAATATAAGCAACATAAAGATATTCAATGAGAGACAAGAAATGGTGGAAAAATAAAATGTCAATGAATATATTAACATAGTATTGTATATTATATAATACAATCCAAACCAACCACCATATAATGGTCAATGATATCTAATCAAGCATATTAAAATCATAATAAAAAACATAATGATATCTAATCAAGCATATTAAAATCATAATAGAAAACATAACCATGTATATGATATGTACCATTGTGACCTAAGATACAAATCAAGTTGGTTAAGGAATTAATGATTAAAGGGAGACAAAGGATAGCATTCATAATTATTGACTCTCCTCCCTTTTAGGGACCAAGTTTGAATTATTTTATTTTCTCTTCTATTTCAGATTAAATGTTTTCTAGAATTTGTTTTTTTATATTTTGTGTTCAAAACAATTGGTCACCCATGATTTAATCAAGCATATTAAAATCATAATAGAAAACATAACCATGCATATGATACATACCATTGTGATGTAAGATACAAATCAAGTTGGTTAAGGAATTAATGATTAAAGGGAGACAAAGGATAACATTCATAATTATTGACTCCTACCTTTTAGGGACCAAGTTTGATTCATTTTATTCTCTCTTCTATTTCAGATCAAATGTTTTCTAGAATTTTTTTTTCCATATTTTGTGGTCAAAACAATTGATCACCCATGATTTAAAATACAATTTTATCCTTTTGATTTTCTTCTCTTACATATATGAGACCAAACCATATCAATTTAACCACATCACTAAATCATTAAAACTCTACCAAGAAGGATTAAAGTGGAAAGGAATGGGCTTAAATTATGAGGGTTGTTGATTTCTAAAAGAAGTGCCTTATGATTAGATATTGAGTAATGGATATTCCTGATGAGATGAATAAACTATTGATAAGGAAAGAGTAATGGATTGGAAACTACTACAACCTTTTTAGTATAAAACTCGAACTCAATATTTTATTGATATAAGTGAATTTCCCTCTCTTTGGTTTTATATCTGCAAGGTCCCATTTAAAGATTGTATCATCTACAGATTTCCAACAAGAGTCTTAAATAGGAAATCCCCCTCTATTTTCTTAATCAAGATTGAGATTGAAGTCTCTAGCTAGAATACAATTCTATATTTAAGAGGTGAACTAAATTTGTCATTTTGGGGGACCATAGATTTAAAAAAATTGAAATTGCTCGTTGCACTATAGAGAATTATAAGATAAAAATTGTCAATTTGTTATTCATAGTTCATAGTTTAGCTGTAGAGAAGTTAGAACCCATAATGCCTCCATGCCCTAAAAGCTCCCTTAACATCATAAAAGTTACATCATCTGTTGTTCCACAAGCAATATCCTAGTAGCCAAAGGAAAACATGATCATGCATGTAATAGTGTCGAATCATTTTGAATGTATAGTATAATAGTTTCGATGGTTTTCAAAACATAGTTTATATATAAATAGGTACGGCAAAATTTGCCCAAAGGCCTCTTGAAATACATTAAAATCATTTGTAAGCATCGTAAGAATTTATAAGGTCCTTACAATTTAATTAAGGTTATTTTCTTCGCTCATATGACCATAAGGAAATGGATGATTTCAAATTTTTGTACTCAATTAAATAATAATTAAACTTTAAAACTAGGAGAAATGTAAAATTATCTCCACCCCTTCCCTTCATATTGGTCGATTATGCAATCGTCAATCTAAAATTATAAGCCACGAAATCAAATTTAAACAAAGACCCATTTTAAATCTCGAAATGCTAAAGCCATTTAGACCCTTCACTTCCCATGAGATGGGATACACAAATAAGGAAAATAATTCAAGGATAGAAAAATATTTCCATTATTAAGTAGTGTAGTAGATATTGTAATAAAAATATAATTAGATAACAAGTACAAAAAGAAGAGCCATGAGAAACCATAACCAACTACAAAGGGTATGCCTTTTACTATAGTTCTAAGATAATATAGTATAGTAGACATTGTAATAAAAATATACTTAGATAACAAGGATTAGTATGAACTTCCATGTGTGCAATAACAAGGATTAGTATGAACTTCCATGTGTGTAAAAACAAGAGCTATGAGAGATTATAACCAACTACAAAGGGTATGTTTTTTATTGAAGTTCAGAGATTGTGAGAGTGGAATGTGGCACAAACCAGTTTCAAAAATTGCACCACACAACAATTTTCAATAATCAATAAAAAAAAAATGTGAAGATGACCAAAGAAATATGAGAAATAGTATGTGATACACATAATAATCTAAAATGTAATTCATAACAAAATAAAAATGAAAAACATAAGTAAAAAAAAAGCCCAGGTTGGAGCACAACAACTAAAATGTAATTATAATAAAATAAAAATAAAAAAAATACTTAAAGGGAGCCCAAGTTGGGGGCACACCAACACACTCATATATAAAGTATTTTCATACAAATAATTAAATGAATTTGTATGTGACTACTAAGAGATCATGCACTTACAAGTAAAAAAAAATCCTTCAAAAGGGAGCCTAAATTGGGGGCACACCAACACACTCATATATGAAGTATTTTCATACAAAGAATTAAATGAATTTTTGTGTGACTACTCGGAGATCATGCATGCACTTACATGTAAAATGCTTCAATATTGATACATGAATAATCATGTTTGGTTTGATTACTAGAAAAACAGTGCTTTGAACATTTTTACTATTAAAATATAATCTTGTTTGAATTATTTGCCTACGGTAATTTAAACAAGAACATAAAATTACCACATGTTTTGGAATGAAATAATTGTTCTTATTACCTCATTATCTCTTTATTATAGAGAATAATTATTTTCTCTTCATCCTATTGTAACTTTATAAAGGACTAATTCAACATAATTAAGGGTACTTTATAAAAAGACTAATTTAACTTAAAATTAAGGGTAATTACACATTAATTTTTTTTTTTTTTTCCAAAATTTATTAAAACCTAATTCAAACAAATACATAAAAGTGTTACGTGTTTTGGAATGAGATAATTGTTCTTATTATCTCATCAATTCAGAATAATTATTCCTCTTTTCATCCTATTGTAACTTTATAAAAAGACTAATTCAACATAATTAAGGGTAATTGCATTTAAAAATATATATTGTAACTTTATAAAAAAGACTAATTCAATTTAAAATTAATTGTAAATTTATTAAAAAAAACTAATTCAACATAATTAAAGATAATTGCATCTTAAAAAATATATTATAACTTTATAAAAAGACTAATTCAATTTAAAAATTAAGGATAATTACACATTAAAAGATTTTTTTTCCAAAATTTATTAAAACCAAATCCTTTGAATGTCCCAAGAAAAATGTTTCATACATGTCGAATGTATTCTTATTTTCCTTTGAGCAACATGAGGAATTGTCATATAATTACAATGTTCAATACCTTAGAAATATGTTGTTATAATAAAGTTAAGAGAGGTATATGTGAGATAGTTCTATAAATTACCTTAGAAATATGTTGCTATAATAAAGTTAAGAGAGATATGTGAAATATAAATTACCTTAGAAATATGTTGCTATAATAAAGTTAAGAGAGATATGTGAGATAGTTCTATAAATTAGGAAGAATTGTTTTTGACAAGTGTGTCTTTTGCTATCTCATGTTTCCAAATGCTTTATGAGAACTGCCTTATGTCATCTCCACTTTTCTATATGTTTCGTGAGACTCATTGGTCTTTCATGGGGTGAATGGGAAACATTTTCCAAGTTAATTATAAGTAGCCTTCTTCTTTGTGATCAAATATATATGAATTTGATTGTTCTTTCACAGTAATTATAAATAACCTTTATAAAGGGTCTTCTTATGTGATCAAATACATATGATATATGAAGTTGACTCTTCTTTCATTATTGTGACCAAATATATATGAATTTGATTGTTCTTTCAAAGTAATTATAAATAGCCTTTATAAAGGGTCTTCTTATGTGGGATCAAATACATAGATGAAGTTGATTCTTCTTTCATTTGGTAGTTTGAGTATTTGTTTCATTTTCAGTATTCCTCATCAATAAGAGCATCTTTAGTGAGCTTGGATCCTTGAAGCAACATGAAGATTCTAATCTAATTAATTTTGTGATTTTATTTATTTTTATTATTCTTAACCCCTATTATTTTAAGAGATGAATTTCGTGATTTCTTAGATTTTATGATTGCTTGGATTTTGATCTAATACTATACCTTGTCAAGAGTATTCTAAGAGATGAATTTCATGATTTTCTGGATTTCATGATTGCTTGGATTTTGATCTAATACTATACCTTGTAAAGAGTATTTGTTGGGTAGTGTATTTTGTACTTATTGCTTTATTCTTGATTGTTGTTTCTTTTATTCTTGATTGTTGCTTCTTTTGTGACTACCTAATACATTATGCTTCTTTTGTGACTACCTAATACCTTATTCTTGATTATCACTTCTTCTATGACTATTGTGGGAAGCTTCATTCCTTTTGGGGATTCCTTTAGAGAGAGACATTTGTTGGATAGTAGCTTGTTTACCTACCTATTTCATTATTTTATTTGTGATTACCACTTCTTTTGTTACTACCAAGTATCTTATTCTTAATTAAGGCTTATTTTATGACTATTATGAGAAGTTTCCTTCCTTTTGGGGCTTCCTTTAGAGAGACCCTCCTATGGAGACCCTAAAGTCTAGTTCCTATTTCTAGAAGCCAAAGATAACTCTAAGCCATCATGGGGATTCCTTGGCAGTTTCTCTCTGGAGGGAAATATGAGGGTTTATATGTCTCATGGGGATTCCTTTTCAGTTTCTCTCTGGAGGGAAATATGAGGGTTTATATGTCCTAAGTCTCATCCTATGAAATTTTGAGAAAAAATTTGCTATGTGCTCTCCTAGGTTGGATCGCCTTTAAAAAACAACAAACATGTGTTAAGATGTTAGCCACTCTTTGGGAAATATGAGGGTTTATATTTCCTAAGTCTCATCCTATGAAATTTTGAGAAAAAATTTGCTATGTGCTCTCCTAGGTTGGATCGCCTTTAAAAAACAACAAACATGTGTGAAGATGTTAGCCACTCTATTGAGCTTTAAGTTGACTTTGCCTTTGGTTTTGAGCTTGTTTTTGGCTTTGGTTTCACCTTTTCATCCTAATGTTTGACAACATTTAGAATATTTCATCCAATTTTTCTAGGGTGGTTTACTAGGTTAGTGTTTGGAAAAGAGTCCATATTCTTGATAAAAAATGGATTTGTTGATAGTCCATGTTTTACACATGCATCCAATCATTCACCTCAAGCTCAATGTTTTCAAGATATAATTTATTGAAGATCACCTCGATACATATCCTGGCACAAGCATGTTGACCTTAAAAATGGTTGACACCCACATAATTGTGAAGTATCGCAACTAAGCTACTCATTCAAAAAACAATTGCTTCTATGAGCCCAATAAGCCTTCAATATCACCCTGACATATGATCTTTAACCTAAGGTCCTACTAGGCACTATAGGGAATCCTCCTAGTGTGCACTATGACAAAGACAATTCTACGAGATACTAATTGATTGTCCATCCATGTCTACTTCTAATGAGTTGTAGCTCATGTTTTGCTTATGATGTTGGTAATGTGTTTTATTGATGATGAAAATATTACATGCTTCTGACGTGAAGTGTGGCTAATATAGTTTATTGGAAATGATGATACGATTTACATAGGATAATTGTGATGGTGTGTTCAAATATGGATGTATATGGTCAATGGCATGGTTACATGTGATTACAGTTTTCCATAGGTGGCTTATTCAATTCAAGGACACTTGTAATGGTGTATTCTTATATAGCTCACTATTTGATTGTTTTAATGCCTGCAATCAAGAACACATAGTTAGTTCATGAATCAAATGTCAAAGAAAATGCATAGAGTTGAAGTTAAGTCCTAACTACAAGCATCATGTGCTAACACTAGCCATTCTATCTATGCCTATATTGAAAGTGTAAACAATATATATATGGGAAGGTCAAAACTAAGGTTTCGACCATGCCAAACATTGGTACAAGCACACCCAAATTGAAAAACACATACAAGGTGTTGGAACACATATAATTTTGAGCTTTTGAGATTTAAATTTTTCCTCTTAGAAATACAAATCTCACCCAAAAAGAAAAAGAAAACTTAAAAAGTTGCCTATTAAATTTCAAAAACAAATCCAATGGTTGTTAATTATCAATAAGGCGCATACAATGTCTATCGTTGACGAGCTACTCTGCTCTGATCAAACGGTCCTAATGATATCCGAAGTTTAAGAAGTTGCTTGAGCTTTAAAATAAAGTCTTTAATGGTCACTTCGTAGCTTCGTGCTTCTGTTATTTCAACAGAGATAAACAATAAAAACACTAAAATTCCGATGTCCCAAAGATAGTCACTCGTGATCATTTCTAAAGTACTTACAGGCACGTCATGGGACACATGTATTTTAAAATATTCTCTTGGCTTGACACGTGGCGATTATATTTGACATTTACGTTGGCTCACATTTTCAAGTAACACATGGCACCTCTCTTCTCTTGACACGTCATCAAGAATGTCATCCTCTTTGCCACGTCACTCCGAGAGATTGCTCTTCGGGATTTTTTGATTTCACAATCCCAGGATTATCAAAGCATCAAAGTAAAGTGATTACAAAAGGTCAAAAGGGTTTTCAAGGAATTAATAAAACGGTTAACAACTTTAATTAGTCATGATTAAATGTTAATTAATCACTTCGCAGTTTCAGATTTCGAAAATTTTCTCTTGTGCTATATTCAAAACCTATGAGTTATGAACTCCCGAAATACTTAAAGTTAATACAACATTTTAAAACATGATTAATTAAAACATAAAAGTGATTACTTAGAGATTAACTCCTTATTGAATTCAAACTTCGAAAGATTTCCACCCTGTCACATCCAAAATTTATGAATGCGAACTGTCAAAGTATTAATGGCATTTATGATTGACTAAGGTTAATGATTTCAAATAAAGATTGTGAATCACCAGGTAATGAATTCCATTAATTTTAATAAATTCTTCGTCAGTAGAGCTATACGAAGATCGATAGAATTTTTGAATAAAGCACTTCGAATTTCAAAGTCATTTTTACCATTTGCAATTAACGGTTTTTTATCTAGTGTAGAGCTTACAGACTTCTCTTTTCACGGGTAAGCTAATTTTTTTTCCTTGAGGATTATGGCACCATGAAAATATGCAAAGAAGCTTGATGCATCAGGTGATGATTCAAATCCAAATGCAGATGTTCTATTAGACATGACTTTGTGAGTTGTGGATGCCATTAAAACTTGGAAGTAGGTTTTTGATGTCTTAGAGCATGAGATTATCAACTGTCCAAACGACTCTACTGAGGAAGACGACGAGTCCTTCTCAGCCATGATTAAATTTGTAGTGCAGTCAAAACTGCATAAGATCACTGCATGACCAAGAATCATACTCTACAATGATATGATAAATTGGGCTTTGGAACATGTCGACATCCAAACCAGGAGCATCATCAACCACCAACAGGTCCTCGTCGTCTCTTTCCGACCAGAGAACCTACAAGTAATGTACAATATTTCCCCTTCCCTAATTACAGTTACAATTCCTCTTTTATTCTAGATTTCGAGAGAAAGGAATGCACTCAAAACGATAGAAATGGTCATGATATAGTCAAGACCTGCTAGGGACATTCGAAAAAATTCAGAGGTGACACTCATGATATGTATGCCACGACGTCTTTAGATGCTCATATGTTGTATGTAGCCATGATGATATGTCTCCTGTTTGGGAAGAAGAACCCTACACATTTCTCAGTTGAGTGGGTATCCATCATGAATGAGGTTGTTGAGGGTTATACCTTCAATTGGGCTAAAATGTTATCTGATAATTTGGACAAGGAAATCGTTGAATATAAATCAACAAAATAAAAAAGGAAACCTGCTCCTTTTTACATGTGAGCATATGTTATGGATGCCATTTATTTCATGACCCCTTTTCCCCTGATGAATTGGAGTTGGATCCCGTCCAGTTCTCAGCCAATTCATTTCTACCACTCCAAATTATGGGAGGAGAAAGCCAAATATTTATTTTATGAAATGTGTCACAACGTTGTAGTGCCTGTTCATATATCTATTTATGGTCACCCTCCACCCCAGATTTCAGAAAGTATTATGGGGAAATTACGCACACTCACAGACTGGTTCATTGAGGAGAACTTCTCCTATATCAGAGTATTTGGTTATTATGTTCCTCCTCATGCCCTTCCACAATTTTTACCCAACAGGCTGGTGTGTAGAGAAGTGGAATACCAAACCATAGTAGGAGGTATCAACAAGGAGTTGAAAGAAGCTCAAAAAATCTTTTGGCCATCATTCCCCATTCAACTTGGCATGTTCACACTATTAGATTTCGATCATTCTAAAGTTGAGGTCGTGGCCCTGGAAGATGTCAAATTAGTTGACATCGAGTTCAAGAAGAATAATCCACATAACATGAGGCAATACATCCATGAGAATTCTCCTTATGACGAAATGGTCAGGGGATTTAGATCTTATGAGGAAGTTTGAAGTAGATTCCAAACTTTGCCTCCTGACCAACAAGACAGTTTCCTCAGTTTTCAAAAACATAGACGAAACAATTTACCAAAGATATTGCAAGGAGATTCAAAACCCATGCCTCCTTCACAAGAAGGTAGACCTACAGGATCTGAGCCAAGTTGGTCCACTAAGCACAAAGTTGAGGAAGTCCCAAAAATCCCCGAAGTGTTATTTCACGAAATAAGAGCATCATTGTTAGGACTAAATGATCCACATGTGTTAGCTAGGTTCGAAGCCTTCATTAATATGGGACAAGTTGTTCCTCATTCAACACCAGCTACTCCTGCTGGCACCTCGAATACAACAGGACAAGAACCTTCCACATAAATTATTTCTCTTATCACATCATTAATTGCTTTACATACCAGATTTGGAAATCCTAGTTCCGAACTCACTTTTGTAAGTGATCTTACTCCTATCTTGCTCGAAGAGATGCCTCTCTCAAATTTATTTGTCATCAAGAAGAGAAAATCCATCGTAAGAAGAGAATATTACCAAAAGGATGGAGTAGTCACTAAAAGGAAAATATTGGTGTATGATGTGTAACAAGCCTAGTAGAATATATGTTTAGGAATTATTAAGTAAAAATTAATTAGGGGATTAATTGTCTTAACATGGTTTTATCTAAACAAATATTGGCATAATAATACTAATTAAATATTTATTAATTAATTAATTGTTATAATTTTGATTAATTAATTAATTTAATTAATTACCTATCACATTGAATGAACAGGGTAATAAATTAAAAAAAAAAAATTTTAATAAATTATATTGTTTAAATTAAAAAGGTTACGTATACAAAAGGGATAAGGGGCATTAATAAACGGATAGGGAACATTAAATAATTGGATAGGGGGCATTAACTATGGGTAGGTAAGGAAGTAAATGGGGTGAAAGGGCGGTGAAGGAGGGATATGAGGGGAGGAGGTTTACGAAGGCAGGGATTATCATTCTACGGGGAATTTTATTATGGAGGGTTCTCTGGGATTTGCACAGGAGTTGAGTTCTATAGTCAGGAAGGATTAGAACAGGGGGCACCAGTTTGCTGGGGGTTTTGGGCACGAGGGCCAGGATATCCATATGGTATCCTGGAGCTAGGTAGTTGTCCTAGTTGGCAGGGTGGAAACTCGGTTTTGGGCAGAGTTGGTCCATGGATTCAAGCTGGGCAAAGCAGCAGCAAGAAGGTCAATAAGACAAGCGGAAAACAGAGGGTTAGCATCAGATCCAGGGATTTTAAATTACATATTTGTTTATTCTGTTATGAATTTTATTATTCGTTGATCAATTTATATGCGTATGTGCTGAATTTATAAGAAATTACCGAGTTTCATAAATCAAGTAGAAGTTACTGTTTTGTTTGATTAATTATTTGACGTTAAATTAATATGGCCACTACAAATGGTATCAGAGCCAGGTTTTTTAAATTACGTATTTGTTTATTCTATTATGAATTTTATTATTCGTCGATCAATTTATATGCGTATGTGCTGAATTTATAAGAAATTACCGATTTTCATAAATCAAGTAGAAGTTACTGTTTTGTTTGATTAATTATTTGACGTTAAATTAATATGGCCACTACATGATGGGAAAGACCAAGATGGTCATGAGTTTGTGAAAGAAGTTGCAGGTTCATTAGGGGCTTTTTCAATTTCCAATCAATGGTCAATGGACAATTTAACCGAACAATTGCGACATAAATTCCTCTTGGTAGAACAATTGAAAAATGAGATATACAGTATAGAACATATTGTTAGAAGGAGGATGAACCAGGACATTGAACAAATTAAGGATAGTCATCAACATCAAATTAAGCAGTTACAATATAACATTGAGCTGCTCTACCAGAGTTCACATACCAACAAAGGATTGATCACTCAGTGTGACAATTTGATTCAGCGGTTGTAGACCAGATTGACCCTAACAAAGAACACAACGATAGACATTTTGGCCTTCAAAACACAAGCATCATAAATCAATGAGAGGTTGGAAGTTTCCCAGCAAGAACTCTATCAAAAAGTAGATGCTATTGAGAAATGTTATCAGGTAGTAGACCTTTCTCTAAAAGATATTTATGTCAAGGAAAAAGAGGCATGCACATCCTGGTCTAAGTTTCAAGAGGTTATCACATGGAAGCAGAAATTTAATGCCCGTGGTCTTACACTTTTCTCTCATTCTGAAAAAGTAAGAGGCGAAATGACCCTAAAATCTCGGGAAACAGATCTGGAAGAAGGAAAGAAACTTGCCAGAGATGTAAAAGAAGCTTGTCTAGAGGCATTATCTTCAATACATACAAAGTTGATTGAGTTCGAAGGAAATAATATCTCGGAGGCATTGGGGCAAATTGAGATAAAAATGAACCAACAAAGCTCTATAAAGAACAAGGAAAACACTCAGGAAGCCATCCAAGAGATGAGACAAATTTATCTACTTAAAATAAATGAATGGTTGGTTAATCCAAGTTCATAGTTTCAGGTCACAGTCCAAGAAGTGAACAAGATCTAGGAGAAGTTGCCCCAAATACAGAAGAAGATATTTTCCTTTGAATTGAATGAAAGGATTGAGCCTTCAAGATTCGTGGTAGAATTGATGGACAGGTGCACCCAATGAATTGAATAGGGAAAAGAGAGTGTAGCTGGGAGAAAATGAAAAAGCATGCACAACGTCCACTTTCTCCACCCACTCTACCTTTTACCCTCTGACCGTCACTTACCCTGTTTATCCCTACCACCTGCATTATTGCATCCACCCATCCCACCTCCTTATTGGACACTTGTTCCCCCATCATTATTTTCTTGAATAGTTACTCTTCCTTGTAACCGTTAGCCATCCCATAACAAGCCAACGTTGAGTTATTCATCTAATTGTTTCCCCCATGTCTTGAAATACAATTCCTTATCCCATTGAACGCACCTAAAGGGACAGATGGAAATGAGATCAAATGGTAAAGACAATAAGTCGAATTATTATGGTGGGCTTAATGGACATGTGTACCCGGCTCAAAGATCAAAGGAAAACAAGCACATCTACAAGCAGATGAAGAGACAGAGGAAGCAACAGCAAAAATCAACAATATTTGCATGTTGTTATTTTATTTGGATGTATTCTATATTTAGTCATTTATTGTGAGAAGTCCAACGATTTTCAGTTGTGATAATTTTTTTATAAATAGATAGATTTTAGATCTATTCAAGGTTGCTTCTTGCCGAATGTAAAAGATAAACTTTTTTTTATTATTAATACAAGTGCAGACAAAGATTCTAAGTTTCGTTCAATTTGAGTTATGTGTTTCCTTTGCGTTTCCATTTCTCTGAATTTATTTCTGTAATTATTGAAGAGTGAATGATTCCAATTTAGTATTACATCTACTGTGATCATAATATATCATCGATTCATTCAATAACATCTTTTCCTCTATTATTACTGTGAGTAAAACAAGACCTGTGATATGTGTGAATTACTGCATTTTTATCTCTTGTTCAAGGGTTCATATTCTACTCTTCTTCTACTGTAAACAAGGTGAGACTTATCTGTAATTGATACCTGACCTTGTTTTAATAGTTTTGTAAATATTTCTACATCATTTGACCTTATAATTGCGACTCAGATAACGAGATACAACCTCTGTATTGTCTTATCATTAATTTATTTTAAAGATTATTTCTCAGAAAACTAAAGGTAGAAAAAAGAACTCATAAAAACACTTCTTTTAAAACCTGATGCCTGACATTATTCTTTGAGCCTTAGAATCAATCTCAGGAATAACATCTTTTTGGCTCCGCTGTCGGGGACAGAGAAACGAAATCATTTTTCCCTTGGAGAACGACAAGGTAAATTTTGGTCTTTGATGATGAATAAAGATTGAATAAATGAATAAGGCTTACTTTATCTTTCACCTGGCGACTCCACCGTAGACAAAGATGGCATTCGATCGAAATAATACCAGGAAAAACCCAGACGAAAAGCAGACTACATCAGTTTCAGATCCCGAAAAATTGTTGAAACCAAAGGGATATCTCAAACAAACTTCTGCATCAGTAAGTAAGGTCCATCAACCTATAATTATGCAAGGTAATTTTAAGATTCCCGCTAAAGAACTAAATCTTAAAGAAAATTTTAAACAAGTTCATTCTGCAGAAGCATCAACAAGTAAACCCAAAATTAAGCTTGAAATTCCAGAATTAATTATTCCTAAAATAAAATTTGAGATTGACCAAAACATCGATGTTTCATTGGTAGATACTTTTACTGGTGAGAACAAAGGATCCATTTCAATCCCCACTATCATCAATACTCAGTTGATTCTTTCTCTTCCCGAAGTAAAAGTTTATGTTTCCCAAGATCTTGAAGATTATTTTTTATACTCATATTCATCCCCTATTACTTATCGTATCTATACATCAGGTGAACCTGAGGAGTCAAGCTCAAGTTTTCCTTTTCCCCCTCATCTAGATCTTTTGTCTTCTCGCAATCATTTTCCCGAAATTCATTCACAACATCCCAAAGTAGTCAAAAGATTAGTAGATCAGTATTTTCAAGTTTTTGACAATCTCCTTTTTAGTTCTCGAAACTCATCTCCTAGAATTTTAATGGTCAGTGTTGGAGGTGTTGGTGTTGGAGGTGTAGAGGCTTCTGGACAAGCTCAACCCCCTAGGATATTTTCCAAGGTCGCTTCTAGATATGCTCCCTTAGTTCTTCCTATTTTCCTGCATGATTTACCTGAAAATTACATGAAGAGCCTCCCTAAATTCACGGGAGAAGGGGATTTAATGGAAACAGAACATATAGACTTTTTCGATCAATTTGTTGATATTCTTGGTATTGAGCACGAGGATGTTTACATGAGACTGTTGGTACAAACTTTTGAAGGATAGGTAAAAACTTGGTTCAGAGGACTTCCAGTAGGTTCTATACCATCATATAATGAGTTGGAAGCTTCCTTCATAAGGCAATGGGGTGAGAAAAAATATCATCTTTATTACTTAACCGAATCCGGAGCCTTGAGAAAGAAGACATCAAAATCAGTCCTAGAGTTCATTCAAATATTTAATAAGCTTTATCACAAAATCCTAGCTGAAGTTAAACCTTCTGAACCAGCTGCAAAGGTCAGTTTTGCAGGAGCTTTTGATTATGATTTCTCTCTACTTTTGACAGAAAGAAGATCCACTACATTAGTAGGGATGCAAGATGATGCTATAGAGATTGAATAAAATATGATGGCATCTGGGAAGTTGAAAACCAAAGTTGATATGGGAACAAGAGATCCCAGATGTTTTAAAGAACATGCAGGGCCCTCTAGATTTGGAAAATCTACAGAGGAAAAAACGGATGAGATGGCCAAAATTATTAAAGATTTATCAAACAAAATTTCCAGGATGGAAATAGAAAATGATAAACTTGACCCATATGTCAGAAATCAATTCAGGAGAAGTTCCAATCCTTAGATACAACAAGGACAAATAAAAAATGAGGATCAAAAGATTCAAACTCCATTTAAAACTAAGAATTTCATATAGAGAGATGAGGAGCAATATCATGAGGAATTAGGGGAAGATCTAAACAACCTCAGTGATGATGATCTTGAGCCTCACCTAACCAAACAAGATTATGAGAAATCCTTAGATCTGGAATCTTTGTTTAATAATGATGAAAACATCAACAATCTGAGGGACTCTACATACAAAGGTCTCACTGACTTAAGAATGGTTGAGCTTCAACATAAATATGATTTGAGGCCAAGAGAAAAAAGTTCTACAAATATTCCACTGAAAAATATTTTATCACGAAACAAAGCAAATGAGGCAACAGTTACAAAACCATCAACTGAGATGCAAGATTCCCAAACAAAGCAATTTTAAACGAAAGAAGTACAAACTAAGAAGCCAAAAATTACAGAGGTTGAATTTCATACCAGGGAAATTGAAAAACCAATTGGGACTTTCAGTTTAGAGAATGAACTTAATAAAATTAAAATTCCAATTCCTCTGGTTGAGCTTGCTAGGAACCTGGTCTATAAAAAACAAATCTCTAAAAAAATAATTTTTTCTGATGCTGAATGTCAAGTTGATGTTATTAATTTGAAGGATGAAAAACCTACAATCATGTTAGGGCCACACATTGAAATCAATAAAGATTATGTTTCTTTGTTCTATATTACATTGACTATACATAATCATTTACTTCACAATTGCATGTTAGAATCATGAGACTCACATAATTTAATGCCTAAGATTATCATATAAAAATTAGGCCATGAAATTACCACTCCTTATCAAGATTTGTACTCATTTGATTCTAGAAAGTTTAAGTGTCTGGGTATTATTAAAGATTTAGTAGTAAATTTTGCTCAGGTTCCTGTGAAAAGTATTCTTATGGATGTGGTTGTTGTTGACGTTCCTGCCAAGTATGGCATGATTTTATCTAGAACATGGGGTGCCAATCTAGGAGGATCAATTCAACTAGACATGACCTATGCTACAATTCCAATTTTTGGTGGACAATTTACTCGACTGTATAGAGAAACTAGGTTGGCATATATTGTAAGTGACCCTCAAAAACCCAATAACTACCCAGTCTATGTTGTTGATCAAGATTTAGGCAATTGCATATTATCCATAGATGACGATTTTGAAGAATGTATAGAAGAAGAAAATCAAAAAATAGAAGTTTCAAAGAAAAATATAAATGTTAGAGAAGGGATGTGGAAAATGTTCTTTGATGGTGCTTCATCCTGCGAAGGAGTAGGAGCTGGAGTTTTATTCATTGCACTAGGTGATGAATATGCTATTCCTTTCTCTTATAGATTACAATGGGAGATCGATTATACCAATAATGTCTATGAATATGAGGCTTTAGTTTTAGGATTAGAAGCTGCAAGAAAATTAAATCAAACATCTGATAGTTTATGGTGATGCAGAGCTCATTGTAAAACAAATAAAACAACAATATCAAGCTAAGCATCCAAGATTGAGATCGTATCACATGATTTTATTCTAGATATAGAAGAAATTGACGATCAAACACCTATAGTTCATATTGAAGACAAGTTTTCTTCCTCTTCCTGGTATCGTGATATTGTTATATACCTCATTACTCTTCAATTCCCAAATGATATGGCTCCTTCTAAATAAATAACTTTAAATCTACATGCAATTAATTATTTCATTGTTGATGGCAAGCTATACTGGAAAGACCCTCTAGGTTTCCTATTATGTTCCTGATAGAATCTGAAACAGAAGGTGTCATTAATGAATTTCATGAGGGGGTATACGGAGGAAATCATGCCTGGAGAGCAACAACTTACAAGATTTTAAGGGCGAGATATTATTGGCCAAAGTTATTTACTGATGTAAATGCAAGGGTCATGGCTTGCAATTCATGCCAACTGTTCATTAGTAAGCGAAATATACATGCCTTACCTTTAATTCCAGTAAAATATGAAGCTCCTTTCCAACAATGGGGCCTAGAATTCATTGGAGAAATCCATCAGTAATCAAGTGCTCAACATAGATGGATTCTAACCGCTACTGATTACTTTACGAAATGGGTTGAGGCAATTCAACCTCAGAATGCTATAGATTTGGTAGTAATAAACTTTTTGGAAGAAAACATCCTAGCAATATTTGGTTGTCCTAGAAAAATAGTCATTGATAATGCTTAGGCTTTTAAATCTATGGCAATGATCAATTTATGTCAAGAGTACAACATTATTTTAGTTCATTCTACAGCTTATTATCCTTAGGGATATGGGTTGGCTGAATCATCTAACAAGTGTCTGATGACTATAATTAAGAAAGTTTTGATCGAAAATAAAAAAGCTTGGCATATTCACTTAAACTATGCCTTATGGAAAAACCGAATTGGCACCAAGAAATCTACAGGTATGTCTCCTTTCCATTTATTTTATGGTATTGACGTTATCCTTCCTATTAATATTGCTCTTCCTATGATGAAACTCTAGCAGGATGAAAACAAAGAGCCAAACGATGTTACGAGAAGAATGAATCAAATCATCAAAGTTCAGCAGAACATAGTAGAAGTGGATGATAAGATTAAAAAATACTAGGATAATATGAAATCCCTTTTTGATAAAAAAAAACCAAAGACAAAGAGTTTCTTCTTGGCGATTTAGTTCTAAAATGGGAGGCTAGAAAGGAAGATGCAGGGAAACATGGAAAAATCGATCATCTCTGGTTTGGACCATTCAAAATTGCAACTATTGAGGGAAAAAAACTCATTCTCACTAGAAAATCTTGATGGAGAAATTCTTGACGCTCCTATCAATGGGAGTTATTTAAAACATTTCATGCAGTAGTTACATTTCATATTTCCATTGTATATATCAGATTGGATTGACATTGGCATATTGATTTTCAATTGTTCTTTTCTTTTTGTAAATTACCCAAGTCAGTTGATCATCTGTTGTAAATATTTTCAATAAAATTATGATTGTTTGATATCATTAAAACGAAAAATAAAAAGCATTTGTATCACATGTCATCTTTATTCTACAGGATTTTCTGATATTTTTCATTTTATTCCTCTTGCAGAATAGATCTTGTTGAACAGAAGATGAGGTTGAACAAAAACTCAAAACTTGTTTTTCAAACATTTGATTTCTCTAAAAATAGGTGATAAATGAATAATCTGCCTTGCTGAAAATTCAAAGGGAAAATAAGGTATGAGTCCCTACTCTTCTTATAATTCAAATAAAATTTAATAAATATTTTTGAAGTGAATGTGAAGGAAGTTTTTTCTCATGATAATATTGTTACCTGACCTTAGAATAAAAAATGTATAAAATTATAACTTGAAGTGTCATGCTGATAAGTTCTAAAGGCATCTCTGAAATGAAAATAAAAATGATAATAAATAAACTCGAAAGAAGTATGAACCAAAGACACAAACTCGTGTGGGATTAGTATATTTTGTTTGAGATCCTTCGAATCTTTGATTTTGTTACTTTTTACCTATCCCTAGAATTTTATTCATTACAATTTTTCTTTTTCCTTTCTCCCCCTCTTTTTAGTCTTCATAGAAAGAAAGAACCTTACCTTGACTCTGAAAACTTAAAAACATATTTTCAAAACAATATTAGGCGAAAATATTTATGTTCCTTTGATTTTAATTGAAAAAGTATGTCTAGGCTAATCCTGATAATTTTTTCTCTTCTATCGGACTTTAAACTCACTAATTTGCTTAAGGTTGATCCCTGAAAGATTAAGATTCCCATAAAAATTTTCCTATAGGTGAAGGTGTATTGAAAATTGGAAGAAAGTTAGTTTCGGAGTATTCCTAAATTTGTTGATAAACCTTCTTTTCAAAAAATTTAAATAGATGTCATCCCTTGTATGTTACATACATATTGATTTCCCCCACCTCAAAATATTAAAATACAAGACAGATGGTGAAAGGAAATTCATCATTTGATTTCCCCCATATTGCCCAAAAGAGGTGATGAAAGGAAATTCATATATTGATTTCCCTCATCTCAGCAAAGTGAAAAGTGTTAATTGAAGTGGTGAAAGGAAATTCAATGGGAGAAGTAGATAACTTCATCGGGGTACTGAACAGGCTTGCTAACAGTGAATAAATATCTATAATATTTGTAAGGCTGTCATACATAGCTATATATCATACTTTGTTATCTAGTTCTCTTTTCGGTGATATTTACATACTGGACCAACTAGGGATTCCCTAAATAAATATGTTACATATTCTTAACCTTGAAGCAAACAAAGTCGGTCGAAGACTGTATTTTTGTTAAAATTATTTTGATTATATTAAACAATTCTAAAATTAGTTTTAGGAAAAGGAAGTTTTAAATAGCCTAACTTGAGATCAATCACTAAGTATGTTTTGAAGGTTTTTGAGGTCTGGTTAAGCTCATCTTTCTGTGTATGATTAATTCTTAATAAAACTGGAAAATGTTTTTCAAAAAGAAATAATGACTCCATTTACCCAATAAAGGCACTTGGTCTACTATTATCTCGTACCTCACAGGGAGCCAAAATCCCCAGATGGAGCCTATGTTGGAACACGTATAATTTTGAGCCTTTCAGCTTTAATTTTTTCCTCTTAGGAATTAAAATCTCACCCAAAAAGCAAAACAAAACCTAGAAAGTTGCCTTTTAAATTTCAAAAAACAAATCCATTGGTTGTTAATTATCAATAAGGCGCATACAATCTCTATCGTCGATGAGTTACTTTGATTTGATCGAATGATCCTTATTATCTCCAAAGTTTAATAATCTTCCTGAGATTTAAAAGAAAGTATTTAACGGTCACTTCGCAGCTTCGCACTTCGGGTATTTAAACAGAGCTAAACAATAAAAACACCGAAATTTTGAAGTCCCGAAGATAGTCACTCATGATCATTTCTAAAGTACTTACAGACACGTCATGGGACACATGTATTTTAAAATATTCTCTTGGATTGACACATGGCAATTATCTTTAACATTTATGTTGGCTAATTCACACGTTTTCAAGTAAAACGTGGCACCTATCTTCTCTTGACACATCATCAAGAATGACATCCTCTCTGCCACGTCACTCCAAGAGATTTCTCTTCAGGATTTTTTGATTTCACAATCCCCAGATTATCAAAGCATCAAAGTAAAGTGATTACAAAAAGTAAAAATCTTTTTCAAGGAATTAATAAAATGGTTAATGACTTTAATTAGTATTGATTAAATGTTAATTAATCACTTCACAATTCTGGATTTCAAAAAGTTTCTCTTGCACTATATTCAAAACCTCTGAGTTCCCAACTCCCCGAATACTTAAAGTTAATACAATTTTTCAAAACATGATTAATTAAAACATAAAAGTGATTACTTAGAGATTAACTCCTTCACGAATTCAGACTTCGGGAGATTTCTACCCTGTCACATCCAAAACTTTTGACGCAAACCATCGATGTATTAATGAAATTTATGATCGATTAAGGTTAATGATTTCAAATAAATATTGTGAATCACTAGGTAATGAATTCCATTAAGTTTAATAAATTCTTCGTCAGTAGAGCTATATGAAGATCGATCTACTTTTTGAATAAATCACTTCGAATATCAAAGTCATTTTTACCATTTGCAATTAACAGTTTTTTATCCAGTGTAGAGCTTATAGACTTCTCTTGTCACAGGTAAGCTAATTATGTTTCCTTGAGGATTATGGTGCCACAAAAATCTACAAAGAAGCTTGATGCATCGGGTGATGATTCAAATCCAAATGTAGATGTTCTATTAGACACGACTATGCGAGTTGCGGACGCCATTAAAACTTGGAAGCAAGTTTTTGATGTCTTAGAGCATGGGATTAGCAACTGTCCAGACGACTCTGCTGAGGAAGACACCAAGTCCTTCTCAGCCAATATTAAAGTTGTAGTGCAGTTGGAACTGCATAAGATCGTTGCACGACCAAGAATCATACCCTACAATGATATGATAAATTGGGCTTGTTATCCCCATTTTTAGGGATAACTAAGGAGATTATGTCTCAAGGCCCACAGGTCCTAGACATGGAGTACCGACAGCTAGAATGACTTGAGAATGGCCCTGGAAGGAAAATATTTTCTTCCTTTCAGTGCCTCCACTTTTTCAGTAGTAGCAACATCCATCACCTCGTCTTGTTCCTATATCTGATATGGTTCTTGCTCCATGAGGTAATGAGTCTGGGTATCATGGTATGTGTCACTCTGATCCTCAAAGCCTTTGAATATGTTCATCTATTTCTTTTAGTTTCTAATGGGTACTTGGATCTTATACTTATCCACTTGACCATGTCTAGGGGGAATGACAGGATCCACTAGTAATCCTGTGCCCATAGGTTTTGAGTTTCCACTGGGGGGGTCCATGAAAATTCATTGTCCGCTCTTGTCATACTTACCACTTTCCATTTTTCTTCCAACTCATCCATCCCATTTCATTGGTCTGAGCATTGGGTTGGCCAATCATTTAAGGGTTGCACCTTGTCTTGTGGGAAGAAGGGGCTAAAGGACCACAAGGTAAAAGCAGCTGGAAAAATATAAAATCCTAAAAATAAAACCTCAAGATGCTTTGCCCAGGGATCTCCAAGAAAGGAGTAAAACGATTCTCAGCAAGAAACAAGAGGGACCCATAAAATAATAAACAAATACCTATTCAGAGGATAGGGGGTCTCATCATGAACCATCCTATTGGGTCCATGGGAACCTAGCGGTATGACACTACTATCACCTGGTTACCACACCAGGGTAGTAGCTCTTGGTTGCATGGCCAAGATAAAGGGGCTCTCATCACGAGCCAACCTTCTCATTTCCATGAAAGTGCTTGTGGGTAACATTGCCACAACTGGTCACCACACCAGGGAAGTGTCCCCTGATTATCTTCTTGGAAGAAAAATCAATAAAGAATAAATAATAAAAGGCATGAATGGGCTTGGAAACATTTGCATCCACGCAGGTGCAACTCACCTTATACAAATGCACCCACAGGTAAGCCTTACAGTTCCCTGCTATCACTACACCCCTTGTCAGGACATCCCTTATCCACCTCACCCATTAACATGACTTGGATTTTATCTCTTCCAGAAATATCCCTTTTCTAGTGGAAACTAGCCCAATAGGATGCACTGTGACTTCCTCCAAACTTTCCTTGTAGATTTTTATAATGTATTTGAGCACTTGACTAGATAAAAGGGATTTTATGCACATGTTTAATAAAATTGATGATTGGATGTGATTGACATTTCTATGATCCCTGTGACTTATGAGCCCATGGAGGGCATATATGTTGATGTGCATGATCATACCCGACATACAAGTACCATATTGGATAGGTACACATGGGGAGATGACCATTTCAGATCTCCATGGGGCTGAAGACCCCACCAGATGGATGTTGAGACCCCAGCAGGGAAAAGATACAGGACATAGTGTTTGCACCAGGGAAGAGCAGAACGTTCCACCATAGACAACTAAACATACCTGTACCCAGGGGGGTTGTGCCCTCTCCACTGAGACATTAGCCTTGCTAGGCCCATGATATCACCTATGACCTCCTATCATGTCATCCAATGATGTGGGAGTTTGGGAGGAAGTTGTGGCATGATTAGCACATGTGGCAGCTTCCAGAGGCCTAAGAAGGTCTAATGTTTTGATCCAAGAGGCTACATTTCCCCTAGAAATGGATAACGTCACCCTAGAAGGGCACGACATCCTCATTATTTGCTTTATTAGAGTTTCATTATGAAAGATTAATGTAAAATAGTATTATTTCGTATTTTGTCCTTGTCGGCCTTTTGGTGACCTAATTTTTAATTGAGGTCATTGTTATTGTATAAATTGAGAGCTAAAACTCTCATTTTGGACATCATCTTTCACTCACCACTTGTTGAGGTCTGAAATTTTTGGCCCTCTTAGGGTTATTGTATGAAATTGTGGCGCACTTTTTGAAGGAGACTTCTTTTGGTAATTTTTTGGCATTTATCTTGGTGTAAGGTTTACAACTAGGGTTTGGCTATATGAATTCTTAGTGGATGTAAGTAAATTTCTGCAAAACACTTTTTTGTTGAATGGTTATGGTATTGCTTACTTGCATTTTGTTATTATAATTTGATGGATTAAACCCTAGGTGATAAGCACATGTCGTTGTCCTTGTCTCATGTCCCTACTAAGTTAAAGAGCCATTTTATTTTGTTGAAGTTAGATAGAGCCTTGCCATAGAAACACTCTAACCCAATTCTTCTAGCCTAGCCATTTTTTATCTTGTCTTTGTTCCAAGGAAGGAGAAAATGCACTAAGGCCTAGGGTTTATACACCTTAGTGAGTCATTTTCCCTAGGGTTTTATTAATGAAGCCTCGCCTTAGCAACACTTCATCATCAAACTCTTTTGTCCTTAGCCATATCATCCATCCCTCAAGATAGCCATTTTATTCTTGTCAATGAGCTGAAGGAGGAGAAAGCACTAAGTCCTAGGGTTTCTACACCTTAGTGAGTCTTTCTCCCCTAGGGTTTCATTGTTGAGGCCTTTCTTTAGCAACACCTCAACATTTAACCCTCTTATCTTCATCCATATCATTTCTTGTTCAAGCTAGCTACTTAAATTTGTCTTTTGAGCTAGAGAAGGAGGAAGATGCACTAAGGCCTAGGTCATATACACCTTAGTGAGTCGTCCCCCTAGGGTTTGACTTGTTGAAGCCTTGCTTTAGAAAAACTTCAACATCAAACCCTCTTGTCTCTATCCCTATCACTATCATCGCGACCCTTCAACATTTGTAACCCTTTTTTACTCCATTTTCCCTAATAAAGCATTGATCTAAGACCTCCATTGTTTGAGTACCTTGATCATACATATATCCAAATACTTTGAACAATTACTAATCTTTCTAACCCTATCTCAGACTAACAATCACTAACCCTATTGTTCTCGTCATCTATTCATGCTATAAACATATCTATGCAACATTTACTTATCTTTAAAGCAATTGAATGATTAGTTGAAATGTTGCTCCTAGTATTGTTATATTAATTTCCATTCATTATTGCAAAGTTTCTTTAGCATTTATTGTGAAGTGATATTGTGTAATAATTGCTACTGTATAAACATTGATTTACTTCATCAATATTATTGCTCAATTTCTTATTATCAAAAATTATTTGATTATATGAAGTACTAACCAGCAAGTAAGCTTCCACATGTATAGCTTCTTTGTTGCTTTGTCTCGAGCAGGTACACTGTTTGGTTATTACTTATCTTTATTGGCTGATTAGCCAAGACTTTCTGATTGGTGGTGAATTGTGAGGGGGGAATATTATACTTAGCCTTTCAATCTTTTTCCTTCTCAAAACCCCAGGTCACCGAGGACGTCTCCCTTGGGCCTTACCTCCCTAAACAAAAAGAGTTATCCCATTGAGGTGACAGTGGTGGGATAGTCTCAGTTACGCTAGTTTTCCTTCCTTTCATCTGTCTTTTACCTTAACTACAAATTGTGCGATAACATTTTTGTGTCACTGTCGGGGAACACTGAGTTAATTCTCCTCAAAGATGACACTTTTTGGTAAGCCTTGCCTCAAGAGTCTTTATCTTACAAGCTTACCTGGCGACTCCACTAAGGGTGATTCCTTTATTTATTTGATAATTTCAAGAAAATTATCCGACAACTCAACTTATGACGAAGCCAACTGTGACTTCTCAATGGGACCCGATAAACTTCACAACTTTGGACATGAGTAAAATCCTGGGATACCCCGACAAGTTCCCCCGAAGTACGAAAAGTGGCTCCCTAGATTCATTGGTAGTGATGGGGAAAGACTCGACTATCACATGAGTAATTTTTGGGATTTATTTCAACTCCACCCTATGAGTGATGATGCAAAAGACTTGGTAATGAAACTTTTCTCTGCCACTCTACATGGAAATGCAGAAGATGGTATGATAATCTTCCAGTCGCTAACATCAGATTTATGGACTAGTAGAAGAAACCTTTCTCATGAGTTGGGGCATGAAATTGGAAGATATCCAATTATTACTTAAAGGACTTGAATACATAAGAAAAATTGAGGATGAGATTGTCAGGGCTTTCGAGGTTAAGTTTCAGATGTTGCTATACAAGATTCCTAGAAGCCATTATCCTGAAGACAAGTACCTTGTATATCTCTATACCAATGCACTTCTGGGACATTTGAGTTTCCTCCTCAACAAAAAGGGTCCAAAAACACTCAAAGAAGCATATAACATAGCTATAAAAATTGAGGCAAATATCTCCTTGTTCAGGGAAGCACATTCCTTTACCCCAAATGCCTTTAGTTTGGAGAGATTATTTTCCCTTGATATCTTTACTGAAAATTCACAAGAAAGAAGGGAACAAGTTATCAATCAACAAAAAGAAAACACAATTGAGGAGATGGAACCTAAGAAAAATGATGAAGTATCAACCTACATTCCTCCCTCTGATGAAGCCGTCCACAAGCCATTTTCTCCTACACAACAAAAGGACAATGAGGTTAGTTGCTTTCCTTTTCAGAATTTTGATGACACCTTGTTCCATGATTCAGAAAATGAAGGAGAAATGGATTCCCCGAACAAAGTAGATATTCCTTGTTGTATAATTGAAGATGAAGGGGAAATTCATGAGGATGAAACAATGATGCATGTTGAAGACACCCAAGTCCTCAAAGCTCCTGCACAAGAAGAAACAACAAGTTACCCTCCTCTACAAGATTTTTATGATTTTCTACTTTATAATTTGGGAAATGAGGAGGAGATGGATGAGACTTTAAAAGTTCTAAATCCTTCATGCTATGATACATATAGTGACATAGTTGATATTGATGAGTTCATACATGTCGAAATACATAAATGGGATGTAATTGGTTTTGGTACGGACCCCATTTACGACATTGAGAATAATTTCCAAGTGTTTCCTTCACAGTTATCACTACATGATACTTTTGATTTTGATCAGTGGCAACAAGGAGATGATATATTTTCCCATACTTTTCAAACACCCAAGGATGACCTAGTACCTTGTTTTCCTGATTATTTTCAATCTTACCTTGAGGTTTTTGATGAGTACTCCTCTGAGCACTTGGATTCATTCAGTGAAGAATATTATCAACCACCGTTGTGCTCAAGTTTTGATAAGAGTAAGGATGTTCTTTTCCTGAAGAAGAACCCTTGTGACAACTTTCTCAAGCCACCTTTGATTACTTTACATTGTTGTGTCTCTAGAGGTGTAGTTGGGAGATTTGTCTCTTGTATTGAGTTTTCTCTAGGGAAAACCCTAGAGTCCAAGGGTTGGCTGAATTATACAAGAATAAGTCTATCATATCAGTGTTTCAACTTTCTGATGCAGGAGCATCCACACCTCATCAAGCGAGCCAGCGCGTGGAGCAGGGAAAGACAGCTGGACAAGCCAGCAAAAATTATTTTTGAATTTTACTTTGATATGGTTGCACCAAGCATTAATGAGTTGATGTAATGAAGCGCACTTATAATGTATAATAGATAGGAAGGCATTTAGTAGAATTAATTTTGTTAGATAGGAATTAATTGTAGATATGATGATTCCAGTTTTCAAGGGTAAACGGAATATAGGCACCCTCCTTTGTATTATTCATTCATTCCTGCATTCTGAAGGAAAAAGAGCAAGCAGAGAACTTGTAGAGCCCTCATGTACAGATTGGATTAATAAGAAGAGATTTGGATTCAATTTCATGATTGGTGTTGTTTTCTATGTGTATATGCTTATGCGTTCATGAATGTTTGTTTTACTTGTATGCATTTTCTTTGGGTTATGCTGTGCATGTGATTCTAGAAGTTAACTGAAGTCTGAGAGATTGAGAGAATTAGTTTCGATTGTTTCTCTATTTGAGCCAGAAGATTCCTGCATAGAGTGCAGTTGAATTCCTCCGCATAGAGTGCGTTGAGGAGGCTAGAAGGTTAAACTCTCATTCTCATCTACCCAGAAGTCGAATTGGTTTACTCATGTCGAGCAGGGAAAGTGCAGGCCGAGAGGTTGTAAATATCAGCAGTTAGTCTGAGAAAGAAAAGAACGGCGTGGGCTACTATCGCAGTGAGTGCACATAGTCCGGAGGAACTCAACACTTTGAGAATTGTCGAAGTTCGAGCGTGAGCAGTTGGTACAGAATCTCTGGAGGAGCAAGAGGGACCAAGCTAAGGAGGGATAGTTCCGTGGGGAAGACTTTGGGAACAGACCCAGGAGGAGCGTGAACAGAATCGATCCTTGGGAGAAGGAAGAGTTCTCAAGAGGAAGAGAATCGACGACTTGTAATCCCTGTGAAGTTTTGCGAAACCCCAAGGATCGTCAGATCAAGGAGGAGCTACACGGGAGTTAACCTGTAAGCGCAGGCGAGGAGGATTAAAGTCCATCGGACTTCGGAGATTCGGCGTTCGGCGTTCGACGAGGTGAGTTTCATGCCCATTGAAATCGCGAATAGTGATTTCCTGAGTCAATAGGGACCGTCGATTTTGACAAGGACAGGTGGCACGAATCCGGTGAATCGGGGTTTTGGCATATCGGGGTTTTCAAATACAAAGGACCCGGACAGTTGAAATTGCAATTCCGCGATCCCCGAACGCACGAGTGGAGGAGTGACGTGGAAAAGTGGGACCATAAGAACTGGTGGAGTACAGGTGTCATCGGAGTTTGAGGTTCGGCGTTTTGTATTGTAAGTGAACTGTAGCATTACCATTGCTAATTTCCCTATAGGGAAATCCTTGATGCGCGAAAGCGTTGACTGTTGAATATCGGGGTTCGGGGTTTGGAGCTGTAGGTGAATCGTGTTCGCGTGAACCGCGAATCCCCGAATCGCGATCTCCCGAGTTCCGAAGGGGAGATCTCCGAAGGAGTTTACTGTGGGTAATTCTAGAGGGGAGTTGGAAGAGCTTGTAACTCTTCGGGCCTGGGTTGAGAGAAGGTCCTGGTGGAAGCGGCTGCTCGTGGAGGGGCAAGCTAGCGTCAAGTGGTATCAGAGTGGATTAGGAGTTCTCTTTGTTCAGGTAGCAGAGAGAAGCAGATTACACCATGCCACCCAGAAGAGAGAGACAATAGCCTGATCGTGAAGATAGGGATGCCCGAAGAAGGGGAAGGCCGGCAGGTAATGCTGAGATGGAACGAGAGATGAGAGATCTCTGAGCCAGGCTTGAAGAAATGGAGACCACCCAGAGACGTGGTGTTGGTGCAGCAGAGTTCAGTGACTCTGAGGTAGAAGAGGAGGCTGGACGCAATGCAGAGGAAGTCTCAGCAGAAGATGCATCAACCGAGAGGTTGATCAGAGCCATCGCCAGGATGAGCTCGAAGACTAAGATGGACATTCCCGTCTATGAGGGAATTCTAAACACAGAAGAGTTGCTGGATTGGATCCGAGCACTCAACACCTACTTCGATTATGAGGATATCGAAGAGGACAAGAAGGTGAGGCATGCTGTCACGAAGCTGAAAGGACACGCGGCCTTATGGTGGGATGAGTTGCAGGCGGATAGGCGCTGCAAAGGAAAACATAAAATTAAGAGCTGGGACAGGATGATCGCTAAGATGAAAGCAAAGTTCATCCCCAGAGACTATCAGATCACTCTGTTCAGGCGCATGCAGAACCTGAGACAGAAGTTGATGATGGTGAAGGAGTACACTGAGGAATTTTATAGGCTCAACATTCGAGCTGGTCATCGAGAGAGTGATGATGAGAAGGTCGCGAGATACCTGAATGGTCTTAGGTATGACATTTAAGACGAGCTGAGCATGCTGACCATCCGGACAGTTGAGGATGCGTACCAGATGGATTTAAAAGCCGAAGAGAAGCTGAGCCGCAAGCAGGGACAGCGAGGGCGAGGCAGAAGCCAGCCTAGAGGCAAAGCAGTTGCCCAAGAACGAACACAGAAACCCAAGGAGGATTGGAGGAGGCCTCAGGGAAAAGCTGAAAGAGGTGGAACCTCACGGCAGAGGCAGCAATATGCTGAGCCAAGGAGACAGCAATATGATCAGCAAGGAGGATATGCTGATGCAATTACATTTCCTCGTACCCGAGGTAGAGGAAGAGGTCGAGGAGGAATTATCACATGTTTTACATGTGGAAAAGACGGTCACAAAGCCGTGGACTGTCCAGATAGGAAAATGGACAGAGGAAAAGCTCACGTTGCTGAGGCGCAGAGGCGTGATGTGGAGGATGAAGACACTGGAAGTGGGAAATCACTGACAGCGCACAAGGCTCTCTTGAAACCTGAGAAAGAGGTGGACAACTCAGTGCAAAGATGCAGACTGTTCCGGACCATGTGCAAGACCAAGGGCTGGAAATGCAAGGTCATAGTGGACAGCGGAAGCACCGATAATCTCATTTCGACCGAGATGGTGGAGAAGTTGGAGCTGAAAACGAACAAACACCCGAGTCCATACAAAGTGACATGGCTACAGAAAGGACACCGGGTATGTGTTACGAAACAATGCTTGGTCCAATTTAAAATGGGTGAATATAAGGATGAGATCCTGTGTGATGTCATTCCCATGGATGTCTGTCATGTTTTATTGGGTAGACCATGGAAGTATGACCGAAATGTTGTTCATGATGGGAGAATGAACACATACACCTTGGAGAAGGATGGGAGATCACATACATTGCATCCGGTAAAGGATAAGGAAGTAAAGTTGGAGGTGAGCAGCACGATACTTCTCATGAGTGGGAAAGAACTTCTCACAGAGCTGGAGAAGAATGAAGATCCACAATTCTTTGTTCTCAGGAAGCCGAGAATTGTCCTGACAAGCACAAGAGTGGACGACTTGCCAGAAGAGATTCAGGAACTGCTAGGGGAGTTCACTGATATCATCGTGGATGAACTACCTCGTTCGTTGCCACCGATGCGGAGTGTCAGTCACCATATTGACCTCATACCCGGAGCCAGCTTACCGAACAAGGCAGCATACAGGTTGAAACCTCAGGAGAATGAGGAAGTCAAGAGGCAGGTTCAGGATCTGCAGGATAAAGGACTGGTGAGGGAAAGTCTGAGTCCATGTGTTGTTCCAACAATACTGAGCCCAAAGAAAGATGGAGGCTGGAGAATGTGCACAGACTCCAGGGCGATAAATAAGATCACCATCAGGTACATATTCCCACTGCCGAGAATGGACGACTTGATGGATTGCCTGAGTGGGGCGAACTATTTTTCGAAAATTGATCTCAAGAGCGGATATCATCAGATCCGGATGAGAGAGGGAGATGAGTGGAAGACAGCATTCAAAACAAACGAGGGTTTGTACGAATGGCTGGTCATGCCATTTGGTTTGACAAATGCGCCAAGTAATTTTATGAGGCTGATGAATGAAGTCCTATGAGAATTCATTGGCAAATTTGTAGTTGTATACCTGGATGACATATTGATTTTCAGCAAGAAAAAGGTTGAACACTTGAGGCATTTAGCCACTGTGATGAGAAGATTACAGCAGGAGAAGCTGCTGATTAATTTGAAGAAGTGCTCCTTCATGCAGACATAACTCATATATCTGGGTTTCGTTATTTCGGCTAACGAATTGAAGATGGATCCTGAGAAGGTTGAAGTAATCATAAATTGGCCATCGCCAAGAAATGTTTTCGAGGTGAGGAGCTTCCATGGACTGGCTAGTTTCTATAGGAAGTTCATTCGAAATTTCAGCGGAATTAGCGCAGCAATGATGGATACCATGAAGAAACGACATAAAGTTTTTCATTGGACAGCGGAGGCCGAAAGGAGCTTCAATCTGTTGAAGCGAAAGATAACCGAGCAACCGGTGTTGGTGTTGCCTGACTTTCGGAAAACATTTCAAGTGAAATGTGACGCCAGTGGGTATGCTGTTGGAGGGGTCTTGAGTCAGGATGACAG
>ML795612.1:14035-38847 GCA_009831015.1 Picea engelmannii | reverse complement strand
TTGAATATGTGCATCTAGTTATTTTTGTTTCTAACAGGTGTTTGGATCTTATACTTATCCACTTGACCATGTCTGGGGGGAATGGCAGGATTGCCTAGTAATCCTATGCCCATAGGTTTTGAGTGGCCACTGGGGGGATCCATGAAAAGTCATCGTCTACTCTCATCATACTTACCACTTTACATTTTTCTTCCCACTCATCCATCCCATTTCATTGGTTCGAGCATTGGGTTGGCCAATAATTTAAGGGTTTCACCTTTCCTTATGGGAAGAAGGGGCTAAAGGCTCAGAAGGTAAAAGAAACTGCTAAAGATAAAATCCTAAAAATAAAACCTCGAGATGCTTCGCCCATGGATCCCCAAGAAAGCAGTAAAAAGCTTCTCAGGAGGAAACAAAAGGGACCCATAAAATAATAAAACAAGACCTAGTAAAAGGATGGGGGGTCTCATCACGAGCCATCCTATTAGGTCCATGGGCACCTAGCAGTATGACACTACTAGCATCTAGTTACCATGCCAGAGTAGTGTCTCTTGGTTGCATGGCCAAGAGAAAGGGGGTCTCATCACGATCCATCCTTCTCATTTCCGAGAAATTTATTGTGGGTAACATTGCCACCACTAGTCACCACGCTAGGGTAGTGTCCCCAGCTTAGATTCTTGGAAGAAAAAATAATAAAGAATAAGGAATAAAAGGCATGAATGGGCTTGCAAAAATTTGCATCCATGACAAGTGCATCTTGCCTTCTACAAAGGTACCCACAGGTAAGCCTTGCAGTTCCCTGCTATCACTACACCCCTTGTCAGGACATCCCTTATCCACCTTACCCATTAACATGACTTGGATTTGATCTCTTCCGGAAACATCCATTTTCTAGTGGACACTAGCCCAATAGGATGCACTGCCACTTCCTCCAAACTTTCCTTGCAGATTTGTATAATGTCTTTGAGCACTTGACTAGGTAAAAGGGGTTTTATGCCCATGTTTAATAAAATTGATGATTGCATGTGATTGACATTGCTATGATCCCTATGACTTATGAGCCCATGGAGGGCGTATCTGTTGATGTGTAGGATCATACCTGATAGACAAGTACCATATTGGACAGGTACACATGGGGAGATGATTAGTTCGGACCTCCATGGGGATGAAGATCCCACCAAATGGATGTTGAGACCCTAGCAGGGGGAAGAGACAAGACAAAGTGTTTTCACCAGGGAAGAGTAGAACGTTCCACTAGAGGCAGCTGAGCAGACCTGTACCCAAGGGGGTTGTTCCCTCTCCATTGAGACGTTGGCCTTGGTAGGCCCATGACATCACCTATGACCTCCTATGACATCATCCAACAATGTGGGAGTTTGGGAGGTAGTTCTGGTATGATTGGCACGTGTGGCAGATTCCAGATGCCTAAGAAGGGCTAAGGTTTTTCTCTAATAGACCACATTTTCCCTAGAAAGGGATAATGTCACCCTAGAAAAGGATAACATCCTCATTATTTGCTTGATAGGGTTTCATTATGACAGTTTAATGTAAAACAATATTATTTGGTATTTTGGAGTTGTCGACATTTTGGTGACCTAATTTTTAATTCAGGTCATTGTTATTGTATAAATTGAGAGCTAAAACTCTCATTTTGGACATCATCTTTCACTCACCACTTGGTAAGGTATGAGATTTTCGGTTCTCTTAGGGTTATTGGCTGAAATTGTGGCGCACTTGTTGAAGGAGACTTCTTTTGGTGATTTTTTTTCATTTATCTTGGTGGAAGTTTTACAACTAGGGTTTGGCTATATGAATGCTTGGTGGATGTAAGTAAATTTTTGCAAAACACTTCTAGAAATAAATCTACAATACAAGAAACCTAACCCTACCTTTGTAAAAGAGAAAAAGTTGCTTCCTTCTTCGCACACTAGCATTGGTGTCTTCCCCTCTATTCTTGAAAAAGAAAACATAAATTTGGGTTAAAATTGCAAATAAAGAAGAGGACACTAATTTTGACTCCATGTAATCTCTTTAGGAAGAGGAAGGATAAAGTTCAAAAAAAAAAAAAAAGTGGGGAGTCACAATATCTAGTAACACCACTCCAAGAACCAAGGGTGGCAAGTGTTGGAGGACCATTCTTCATCTTGAAGGAAACCAAGAAACAAGTTTCACTTGGGGATTAGGTGAAGCCACCAACAATCAAGCAGAGACATCAACACTAATTCAAGGGCTCACAATCAAAGGAGATATGGATTAAGAAAATCATTGTGGTTGGGGAATATACAGTGATAATACATCATATGCATTACCAATCAACTGCACATGACATTCAACTAAGAAGGTTCATCAATAGAGCTCAAAGACTTGCAAAAACCTATGAATCCTTTGAATACTATCAAGTCTTGAGACACTATAATTCCTCTGCAAATCTACAAGAAAGGTCAATAATAAAATGGGAATGATAAGTGTAAAGGGTGGGGATCCATTCCAAGCCCACCTCCCATGAAATATATGTTAACCACAATGCTAAGGTCAATGAATACACACTCAATATACCAATGGAAAGTAAATGGGATTTAAAGCCCCTTCAATTCCACGTACTCCCACACACTTCTTCACTAGTGGTATCATTATTCAACTACGTGAGGATGGGATGGCATATGTCACATGGTTTTATGTGTTGATCGGTGTGGTAATTACCATTTATCTCAAGTTTATTTCTCTAATTTCAAAATGGAATTTTGATATCTGGAGATACCTTGAGGTGTATCTTGTGTTCCCTATCTCAATATTCAGTGTGGAATTCCCCTCATGTACCATTTATGGATTTTGGTTGGAAGGATTGGTTCAAGTTAGAAGCAATGGAAAACGCCCATAGGAATAATGAATAGTGTGCATTTTGCAAGAATTTTTATTTGCACATATGGATAAGGATATGTGAGCGGCATGTGGGTGAAGTCCAGGACTAATTATTGCTCTATGTTCAAAATGGGAGGGATTGATAAAATATTGGGAGAGAAAATTCTCAATGGAGGCTCAATTTATGCACAAGCAAATAATAGCCTAAAATTTGTAGGTAGGATCTCTCAAAAATAAGGAACTGTGGTTTGAAATTGTTGAAATTAGTGCAACAACAAGAGCCATTCTACGGAGGATAGCTAAGACCCTAGTTGAAATATAGGGCCCCCAGTGCACTCCTAGGGTTTCTTGGTTTGGGACCAAGCAGTTAGAGCGATGGAAAAAGACCCTAGTGAGGGCCCCAAGTACATGAAAGGGGTTCTTGGTCAAGGACCAAGAAGTAACTCCTTATATGTGTTCTAGGGCCCCTGGATGTGTTCTAGGGAATCCTTGCTCAGTGATTGGATTGATCCTTGGATGTGTTCCTTGGTGGTTGATGATATAAATCCCTATATGTGTTCTAGGTAATCCTTTCTCAGTACTTGGATTGATCCTTGGATGTGTTCCTTGGTGGTTGATGATATAAGTCCCTAGATGTGGTCTAGAGCCCTTGGATGTGTTCTAGGGAATCCTTTCCCGGTGCTTGGATTGATCCTTGGATGTGTCCCTTGGTGGTTGATATAAGTCCCTAGATGTGTTCCAGGGCCCTCGATGTGTTCCAGAGAACCCTTGATTAATGAATGGGTTGATCCCTAGTCTTGTACCTTGGTGTATAAGACCCTAGATGTGTTTTAGGGCCCCCAGATGTGTTTTGGGGAAACTTGGTCTTTGACCAAGTAGATTTCTGTGAAATACCAAGATGTGTTGATGTGTGATCCTCTTCCTCTCTCTTGGGATGGTCCATGAGACCTAGGAGTTCCTATGAAGATGGGAATGATCACATTGTTGATGTAACCTCTTATGAAGTGATGATAAAGTTTATAGGTCATTATCAAACTCATGAGGACATCGTTTTCCATGATGGACCACCCCTTGACTTTGTCTTAAAAGGTACCCCCCCCCCTTTTTTTGCTCTCGCTCTTGTTTTATGTGATTGAATATTTTGTTTATGTGATTGGGGTTTTATTTTATGTGATTGGGGTTTTATAATTTATAATTGACATTTTAATTAATATTTATATTAATTAAATGTCAATATTTAATTATAATTATATTTTCCCTAACCCCTTTCCCTAACTATAAATAGAACCCTACCCTCTAGAATTTGATCACACACACACTCTTTCCTCTCTCTTCTTGTTGCGGCTACCTCAGTGACTACTCTCCTTTGCTGGTGTTGCCTCTTTTTTCAGTGTATCAATTTTAGATCTGAGTTTGTCTTGGTGTTGGCTAGGAGATTTGTTTTGATTTTTCATTGGTGCATGAGATGTTGAAGTGCCTTGAGCAGCCAGATATGTCTATCTATGTAGAGTTAGCTTCCCAGCCACCAGACCTATCCACAAGACTAAAGTGCCTCCTTTAGGGTGTCAAATATGCCTTTTAGGTACCACAAACTCTTCTCCAGGATGACATCTTGTTGTGTGAAGGTCATGGACTCTCCTTATAGCTACCATGTGGTGAATTGAGGTCCCTCTAGGGGGTTTCCACTTTCTGTACAGATCTCCTGTGTTGAGGGTTTGTTGTTTTTCTTGTGGAGGGTCTGCTATCTTGTTGTCCAGTTCATTCCTGTGCTATTTTTGTTTCTGTCGAGGGTTCTATTTGTTGAGGGTTTTGTTGTTATCTACCTGGAGGTATTGATGTTTGTTCTTCCTATCTATAGCGTCTTCTGAGGGTCTATTTCATTGGAAAAACTATCCCACAATTCACATTGACAGAGATCAAACCCTAGAGGTTCGATCCATGAACCTAAACTATTTTTTAGCACATTTTCAGAGGCATACATACACACATGTCATGGGTACATATATCATTGATCAGGAGGTAAGCTATAAGATTACTTTTGTACTCATAAATCTTGTTTGTTTCCATATTTGTTTATATCTCTTCTTCTATATGTTGATCTAGTAAACACAAAAAAAATTAAAGCTTTTGTTTTTCATTTTTTCCCTAAATCTAACATGGTATTAGAGCTTAGGGCGTGAAAGGAACTCAAGAATTGCAGACTTGAGCCTGCGTAGATCCACTTCTTAGGGTTTGCATATCAACAGTCATTGAAACACAAAAACAAACTGCTCTATTCTCCTTGACTTTTTGTCTATTTTGGAGCGTAGAGAGAGTACATGTATGTTGAACTTTTTAAGAGCACCTAGTTTCATATTTTGAATTTTGTTTTTGAAGGTTGTTTCTTATTTTGTTTGTTTTAATTTTCTACTTGGCCCAACATTCCATATATTCAACCCCCTATTATTAGTGGTGGAAACTTTGGAGTCTATCATTGTTGGAAGTAACTTGGAAGGACAAATTTTCAATAAATGTGGGAGCAACTTAAATCTTGGTAAATTCACACTGGCTATTAAATCTGAATAAATTGTATCAAGTATGTTTATGCAATTGACTTAAAAGTACTCACGATTACATTCTGCAAAAATGTAAGAATGGGGTCAAGTTTTGTAAAATTTATTTCATCTTAACCTGATGAGTTTCCTAAACTGAGTGCAACCTGAGAGTTAAAGGACATCCGAATAATCTTCAATATTGTAGATATGGGCTCTGACTCAGTTCACTTGATTGTTTTTGATGTACACAAGAAAATTACCTAGCACTAAAATGTGAGTGCAACTACTTTGACTATAATTATATTGTCCTCCTTGTTGAACCTGTTGTAGATTATGCATTGATGCACAAGTCTCATAGAGGTTTGCTATTTGTTTTACAAGCACCCCTTATGTAGTGGAATCTTAGGTAAGAAGTTGAAGTTTATGAATCTATAGTAGATGGACATCTGATAAGGCATATAAATCCTTACAGCCAGTAGTAGACCTATAAATCTTTTATGACATGGAAACTTTATAGCTATAGTACCCTCTGACTGCTTTTGTTTGGAATAGGTTTGACAAGAGACTTCAAGGACAAAGTCACCAAGTTGGTCTGTCCTTATGCATCTCAAATTTAATTTATTTTGAAAATAATAGAGAGATCACTCAAAGCCTCATACAGAATGGGCCCTTCCTCTCAAGGGTTTGATCAAGATCAATTAAGAGGTGCCTCTAAGGGTAATCATTGCAATGCAAGGGCTAGGTGAGTTTGATGATTTTTGTTGATGACTTTGTATGGCTTAAAGATGGGATTCCATATTCACCTTGTAGATTTTATAAAAGCCCTATCCACAAATGGATAGAGCAAGCATGTAGTGGCACATGTGCTCCTTATGATCTTGATTAACATTTACATGACTTTATATTTCACTTTATGAATGTTTTCCTCCCTCGTCTTCATTAAATAAAGGAAGGATAATTATTTTCATAATTCATATTGAACACATGCTTATGTTAAGCGAGGTAGAGTGAACTTGACTTTTTCATTATACTTTACCTTCTTTATCTTGAGCGGTAGGGTTCATGAGAAGATTCAAGAAAACGAGATGGGATTTGTTGTATATGGTTACCCCAGTACTATTTGGACAAATTGATGTGGAGGGGATAATGAAATACTATATTATTTATTCTCTTGTACACTTGTGGGATGCAAGTTTGAGTGCCAAAGAAAACTTGTTTGGATCTTTGGTGGAGTGACCAATGCTAGTTGGGAGAGAATTCTTGTTAGCTAAATCTGGAAGCTAGGATTCTTTATTTTTGGTGGATCATTGGTTTTCTGTTGTAGATTCCTTAAGATATTGTTCAAATTTCCTCTATCAAATCCATTGACACTCAAATAGGGATCCTCAGTATTCTTCTTTCAAACTGAACGTACATGGGCACACTTACATTACATTGCGTAGCCATAAATACCCATACGCATTGTATCCTACTTGGGCTCTCTCATGACAACTTCAACAAAACTTGTTGCGAGAAATTATTGGTTTCATTACAGATATTTTTTGCCTTCAAAAGATCCAAATTGATCAATTTGAAAATTAGTAAGTAACTCTGATCAGGAACCGAACCCCTATAAAAAGGTGTCAAGCATAGAAAACAATCAAGTGAAGTAGTTACTTGAACTAACAGATACTGCATACACAAAAGATGCCCCAGGTAGCTACAGCTGGTTGCAGGTTGCAAAGTACAAGTGTGTCTTCATCCCAAACAAGTTCAAGCTTTTCATATAAAACTTGGTACCGGCGCCAAGTACATCTTGAATAGATACGACACCAGTCAAATGATCTTGTAGGTTCAGAGGGAGCCAGTTTGCACATGCAGGGACGCAGACATATTATGAGACTCAGAGGGAGAAATCCTAGTATGTGAGTTAGGCCATGACATGCAACAGATGGCAGTGACTATGGCAAGATCTGTACTAGGAATTATTCCATCAAAATCATTATATGCCTTGATGTAGTTTTTGGTTGGAAACTTCACCAGATGAATGTTGAGTCTGTTTTTCTAAAACAATGAAGTTGATAAAGAGGTTTATATTGAGAAACCTAGTGGTTTCGTGATCCATGGGAAAGAATCCCATGTCTACAAGCTAAACAAAGCCTTGTATGGATTGAAACAAGCTCCAAGAGATTCGTATGGTAGAATTGGCAGTATTCTTCAGAGTCTTGGGTTCACCAAGAGCATAGAAGATCCCAATATTTATATAAATATTGTACATAATCATCTTGTTATCTTAGTATTATATGTGGATGATATGTTCCTCACAGGAGAGGAAAATTTGATTGCTCAGACTAAGAGGGAGATTTCAACAAAATTTGAAATGAAAGACTTGGGTCTTATGCATTATTTTATGGGCTTAGAGGTGTGGCAGAAACCAAGTGAGATCTTTCTCTCATAGAGAAAATATGCAGTTCATGTACTCCACATATTTGGCATGTTGGACTGTAAGTCCATGTCCACACCAATGACTTCTAATCTGAAGAAGTTGCAAGACCAAGTTACAGGTACAGATCCAGAATACCCCACCTTATATCGGTAGATCATTGAGTCCTTGACGTATCTTATACATACCAAACCGAACATTTGTGAATGCCTTCAGCCAATTCATGTGTGAACCAAATCTTATGTATATGGTTGTTGTTAAACATATTCTAAGATATGTTCGGGAGACTATAGCCTACGAGCTTAGATAAACTTCCAGTGGAGGTGTAATGCTTCATGGATATACAGATTCACATTGGATGGGAAATACAGTGGACCGAAAGAGTACTTTAGGATATTGTTTCAGTTTGGGTTCAGCTATGATCTCCTGGTCCAGCAGGAAACAACAGCACTGTAGAAGAAGATTACATTACTGCAAATGCTTCTAGTAGAGAAGCAGTGTGGCTCAGAAAGCTACTTTTAGATTTGTTCAGTGATGAGATGGAACCCACAGTCATCCACTGTGATAACCAGATATGTATAAAGCTCTCCGAGAATTCGGTGTTTCATGACAGATCGAAACACATTGAGATTAGATACCACTATGTTCGAGACATGGTGAAGAAGAAAATTATCAGTATTCAGTATGTTCCAATGGTAGAACAAACTGAAGATATTTTTACCAAGCCTCTATCATTGACAAAGTATGTGTACTTTCGAGACAAGCTTGGTGGTGTTGAGAATGCCTCTCTTGCTAAGAGGGAGTGTTGAAATTAGTGCAGTTGCAAGAGCCATTCTCCGGAGGATATCTAAGGCCCTAGATGAGATCTAGGGCCTCGAGTGCACTCCTGGGATTTCTTGGTTTGGGACCAAGCAGTTAGAGACATGGAAAAGACCCTAGTGAGGACCCTTAGTACATGAATGGGGTTCTTGGTTAAGGACCAAGCAGTAAGTCCCTAGATGTGTTCTAGGGCCCCTCGATGTGTTCCAGGGAATCCTTTCTTAGTGCTTGGATTGATCCTTGGATGTGTTCCTTGGTGGTTCATGATATAAGTCCCTAGATGTGTTCTACAACCCTTGGATGTGTTCTAGGGAATCCTTGCTCAGCGCTTGGATTGATCCTTGGATATGTTCCTTGGTGGTTGATGATATAAGTCCCTAGATGTGTTCTAGGGGCCTTGAATGTGTTCCAAGGAATCTTTTCTCGGTGATTGGATTGATCCTTGGATATGTTCCTTGGTGGTTGATCTAAGTCCCTAGATGTGTTCTAGGGCCCCTCGATGTGTTCCAGGGAACCCTTGCTTAATGCATGGGTTGATCCTTGGTATTGTACTTTGGTAATTAAGACCCTTTATGTGTTCTAGGGCCCCCATATGTGTTATGGGGAAACCTGGTCTTTGACCAGGTAGATCTTGGTGAAATACCAAGATGTGTTGATGTGTGATCCTCTTCCTCTCTCTCGAGATGGTCCATGACGCCTAAGAGTGCCTATGAATATGGACATGACCACATTGTTGGTGTACCCTCTTATGTAGCGATGATAAAGTTTATAGGTCATTATGAGACTCATTTGGACATGTTTTTCCATTATGGACTCCCCCCTTGACTTTGTCTTAAAAGGTACCCCCTTGTTTTTTTGCTCTCCCTCTTGTTTTATGTGATTGGAGATTTTGTTTATGTGATTGGGGTTTTATTTTATGTGATTGGGATTTTATTATGTGAATGGGGTTTTATAATTTATATTAATATTAATTGACATTTTAATTAATATTTATATTAATTAAATGTCAATATTTAATTATAATTATATTTTCCTTAACCTCTCTCCCTAACTATAAATAGAACCCTACCATCTACAATTTGATCACACACACACTCTTTCCTCTCTCTCCTTGCTGCGGCTACCTCAGTGACTACTCTACTTTGTTGATGTTTCCTCTTTTTTTGGTGTATCAATTTCAGATCTGAGTTTGTCTTGGTGTTGGCTAGGAGCTCTGTTTTGATTGTTCATTGGTGCATGAKATSTTGAAGTGCCTTGAGCAGCCAKATATGTCCATCTATGCARAGTTAGCTTCCCAGCAACATGACCTATCCACAAGACTAAAGTGCCTCCTTTAGGGTGTCAGATATGYCTTTTAGGTACCGCRGACTCTTCTCCAGGATGACGTCTTGTTGTGTGAAGGTCATGACCTCTCCTTATAGCTTCCATGTGGTGACTTGAGGTCCCTCTGGGGGGTTTCCACTTTCTGTCCAGATCTCCTGTGTTGAKGGTTTGTTGTTTTTCTTGTGGAGRGTCTGCTATCTTGTTATCCAGTTCATTCCTTTGCTATTTTTGTTTCTTTGGAGGGTTCTATCTGCTAAGGGTTTTGTTTTTATCTACMTGGAGGTATTTATTTTTGTTCTTGTTGTCTACAGCATCTTTTGAGGGTCTATTTCATTGGAAAAACTTTCCCACGGTTCACATTGACAGAGATCAAACCCTAGAGGTTTGATTCATAAACTTAAACTATTTTTTGGCACATTTTCAGAGGCATAAATACACACATGTCACAGGTACATATATCATTGATCAGGAGGTAAGCTATAAGTTTATTTTTGCACTCATAAATCTTGTTTGTTTCCAGATTTGTTTATATCTCTTCTTCTATATGCTGATCTAGTAAACATAAAAAATTTAAAAKMWTTTGTTTTCCATTTTTTCCCTAAATCTAACATGGTATCAGAGMCTAGGGCRTGAAAAGAAATCAAGAATCGCAGACTTGAACCTGCGTAGATCCACTTCTTAGGKTTTTCATATCAGCAGTCATTGAAACACAAACACAAACTGCTATGTTCTCCTTGACTTTTTGTCTATTTTGGAGCGGAGAGAGAGTACTTGTATGTTGAACTTTTTAAGAGCACCTAGTTTCAGATTTTGAATTTTGTTTTTGAAGGTTGTTTCTTATTTCGTTTGTTTTAATTTTCCACTTGGCCCAAAATTCCATATATTCAACCCCTTATTCTTAGTGGTGGAAACTTTGGAGYCTAGCACGATTACATTCTACAGAAATGTAAGAATGGGGTCAAGTTTTGTAAAATTTATTTCATCTTAACCTGATGAGTTTCCTAAACTGAGTGCAACCTGAGAGTTAAAGGACATCAGAATAATCTTCAATATTGTAGATATGGGCTCTAACTCAGTTCACTTGATTGTTTTTTATGTACACATGAAAATTACCTAGCACTAAAATGTTTGTGCAACTACCTTGACTATAATTATATCATCCTCCTTGTTGAACCTGTTGTGGATTATGCATTGATGCACAAGTCTCAGAGAGGTTTGCTAATTTTTTTACAAGAACCCCTTATGTAGTGGAATCTTAGGTAAGAATTTGAAGTTTATGAATCTACAGTAGATGGACATCTGATAAGGCACAATAATCCTTATAGCTAGTAGTAGACCTATAAATATTTTATGACATGGAAACTCTATAGATATAGTACCCTCTGACTGCTTTTGTTTGGAATAGGTTTGACAAGAGACTTCAAGGACAAAGTCACCAAGTTGGTCTGTCCATATGCATCTCAAATTTAATTTATTTTGAAAATAATAGAGAGATCACTCAAATCCTCATATAGAATGGGCCCTTCCTCTCAAGGGTTGGATCAAGATCAATTCTGAGGTGCCTCTAAGGGTAATCATTGCAATGCAAGGGCTAGGTGAGTTTGATGACTTTTGTTGATGATTTTGTATGGCTTAAAGATGGGCTTCCATATTCACCTTGCAAATTTTATAATAGCCCTATCCACAAATGGATAGAGCAAGCATGTAGTGGCACATGTCCTCCTTATGATCTTGATTACCATTTACATGACTTTAATTTTCACTTTATGATTGTTGTCCTCCCTCGCCTTCATTAAATAAAGGAAGGATAATTATTTTCATAATTCATATTGAACACATGCTTATGTTAAGCGAGGTAGAGCGAACTTGTCTTTTTCATTATAATTTACCTTCTTTATCTTGAGCAGTAGGGTTCATGAGAAGATTCAAGAAGACGAGATGGGATTTGTTGTATATGGTTACCCCAGTACTATTTGGACTAATTGATGTGGAGGGGATAGTGAAATACTATATCATGTATTCTCTTGTACACTTGTGGGATGCAAGTTTGACTGCCAAAGAAAACTTGTTTGGATCTTTGGTGGAGTGACCAATGCTAGTTGGGAGAGAATTCTTTTCAGCTGAATTTGGAAGCTAGGGTTCTTTACTCTTGGTGGATCATTGGTTTTTTGTTTTAGATTCCTTAAGATATTGTTCAAATTTCCTCTATCAAATCCATTGACACTCAAATAGGGATTCTTTGTATTTTTATTTCAAACTGAACGTACATGGGCACACTTACATTACATTGCGTACCCAAAAATACCCATACGCATTTTATCCTACTTGGGATCTCTCATGACAACTTCGACAATACTTGTTGTGAGAAATTATTGGTTTCATCATAGATATTTGTTGCCTTCAAAAGATTCAAATTGATTAGTTTGAAAATTAGTAAGTAACTATAATCAGGAACCGAACCCCTATAAAAATGTGTCAAGCATAGAAAACAGACAAGTAGGACAGTTACTTGAACTAACAGATACTGCATACAAAAAAATATTCCCCAGGTAGCTACAGCTGGTTACAGGCTGCAAAGTACAAGTGTGTCTTCATCCCAAGCAAGTTCAATCTTTTCATATAAAACTTGGTATCGGTGCCAAGTACATCTTGAAGAGATACGACACCAGACAAAGGATCTTGTAGGTTCAGAGGGAGCCAGTTTGCACATGCAGGGAGGTAGACATATTATGAGACTCAGAGGGAGCAGTCCCAGTATGTGAGTTAGGCCATGACATGCAGTAGATGGCAGTGACTATGACGAGATCTCTACTAGGAATTATTCCATCAGAATCATTATATCCCTTGATGCAGTTTTTGGTTGGAAACTTCACCAGATGAATGTTGAGACTGTTTTTCTTAAACGATGAAGTTGAGAAAGAGGTTTATATCGAGCCGCCTAGTGGTTTCGTGATCCATTCGAAATAATCCCATGTCTGCAAGCTAAACAAAGCCTTGTATGGATTGAAACAAGCTCGAAGAGATTGGTATGGAAGAATTGGCAGTTTTCTTCAGAGTCTTGAGTTCACCAAGAGCATAGCAGATCCCAATCTTTATATAAATATTGTACATAATCATTTTGTTATCTTAGTATTATATGTGGATGATATGTTCCTCACAGGAGAGGAAAATTTGATAGCTCAGACTAAGAGGGAGATTTCAACATAATTTGAAATGAAAGACTTGGGTCTTATGCATTATTTTATGGGCTTAGAGGTGTGGTAGAAACCAGGTGAGATCTTTATCTCATTGAGAAAATATGCAGTTGATGTACTTCGCATATTTGGCATGTTGGACTGTAAGTCCATGTCCACACCAATGATTTCTAACCTAAAGAAGTTACAAGACCAAGTTACAGGTACAGATCCAGAATACCCCACCTTATATCGGCAGATCATTTAATCCTTTATGTATCTTATACATACCAGACCAAACATTTGTGAATGCCTTCAACCAATTCATGTGTGAACCAAATCATATGTATATGGTTGTTGTTAAACATATTCTAAGATATGTTCGAGGGACTATAGCCTATGGGCTTAGATATACTTCCAGTGGACGTGTAAAGCTTCATGGATATACAGATTCACATTGGATGGGCAGTACAGTGGACAAGAATAGTACTTTAGGATATTGTTTCAGTTTGGGTTCAGCTACGATCTCATTGTCTAGAAGGAAATAGGAGCACTGGAGAAGAATATTACATTATTGCAAATGCTTCTAGCAGAGAAGCAATGTGGCTCAGAAAGCTACTTTCAGATTTGTTCAGTGCTCAGCTGGAACCCACAGTCATCCACTGTGATAACCAGATATGTATAAATCTCTCTGAGAATTCGGTGTTTCATGATAGATCGAAACACATTGATATCAGATACCAGTATGTTCGGGACATGGTGCAAAAGAAAATTATCAGTATTCAGTATGTTCCGATGGTAGAACAAACTGAAGATATTTTTACCAAGCCTCTATCATTGACAAAGTATGTGTACTTTCGAGACAAGCTTAGTGGTGCTAAGAATGCCTCTCTTGCTGATAGGGAGTGTGTAAATTAGTGCAGCTGCAAGAGCCATTCTCTAGAGGATATCTAAGACCCTAGATGAGATCTAGTGCCCTGAGTGCACTCCTGGGGTTTCATGGTTTAGGACCAAGTAGTTACAGACATGGAAAAGACCCTAGTGAGGGTTCCTAGTACATGAATGGGGTTCTTGGTTAAGGACCAAGCAGTAAGTCCCTAGATGTGTTCTAGGGCCCCTGGATGTGTTCCAGGGAATCCTTTCTTAGTGCTTGGATTAATCCTTGGATGTGTTCCTTGGTGGTTGATGATATAAGTCCCTAAATGTGTTCTAGGGCCCTTGTATGTGTTCCAGGGAATCCTTGCTCAGTGCTTGGATTGATCCTTGGATGTGTCCCTTGGTGGTTGATGATATAAGTCCCTAGATGTGTTCTAGGGGCCTTGAATGTGTTCAAAGGAATCTTTTACCGGTGCTTGGATTGATCCTTGGATGTGTTCCTTGGTGGTTGATCTAAGTCCCTAGATGTGTTCTAGGGCCCCTCGATGTGTTTTAGGGAACCCTTACTTAATGCATGGGTTGATCCTTGGTCTTCTACCTTGGTAGATAAGACCCTATATGTGTTCTAGGGCCCCCATATGTGTTATGGGGAAACCTGGTCTTTGACCAAGTAGATCTTGGTGAAATACCAAGATGTGTTGATGTGTGATCCTCTTCCTCTCTCCCGAGATGGTCCATGAGACCTAGGAGTGCCTATGAATATGGACATGACCACATTGTTGGTGTACCCTCTTATGCAACGATGATAAAGTTTATAGGTCATTATGAGACTCATGTGGACATGTTTTTCCATTATGGACTCCCCCTTGACTTTGTCTTAAAAGGTACCCCTTGTTTTTTTGCTCTCCCTCTTGTTTTATGTGATTGGATATTTTCTTTATGTGATTGGGGTTTTATTTTATGTGATTGAGGTTTTATTATGTGAATGGGGTTTTATAATTTATATTAATATTAATTGACATTTTAATTAATATTTATATTAATTAAATGTCAATATTTAATTATAATTATATTTTCCCTAACCCCTCTTCCTAACTATAAATAGAACCCTACCCTATAGAATTTGATCACACACACACTCTTTCCTCTCTCTCCTTGCTGCAGCTACCTTAGTGACTACTCTTCTTTGTTGGTGCTGCCTCTTTTTTTGGTGTATCAATTTAAGATCTGAGTTTGTCTTGGTGTTGGCTAGGAGCTTTGTTTTGATTGTTCATTGGTGCATGAGATGTTGAAGTGCCTTGAGGTGACAGATATGTCCATCTATGCATAGTTAGCTTCCTAGCCACTAGACCTATCCAAAACGCTAAAGTGCCTCCTTTAGGGTGTCAGATATGCCTTTTAGGTACCGCGGACTCTTCTCCAGGATGACGTCTTGTTGTGTGAAGGTCATGACCTCTCCTTCTAGCTGCCATGTGGTGACTTGAGGTCCCTCTAGGGGGTTTCCACTTTCTGTCCAAATCTCCTGCGTTGAGGGTTTGTAGTTTTTCTTGTGGAGGGTCTGTTATCTTGTTGTCCAGTTCATTCCTGTGCTATTTTTGTTCCTGTGGATTGTTCTATCTGCTGAGGGTTTTTTTTTTATATACCTGGAGGTATTGATGTTTTTTCTTGTTGTCTTTAGCATCTTCTGAGGGTCTATTTCATTGGAAAAATTGTCCCACAGTTCACATTGACAAAGATCAAACCCTAGAGGTTTGATCCATGAACCTAAACTATTTTTGAGCCCATTTTCAGAGGCATACATACACACATGTCACAGATACATATATCATTGATCAGGAGGTAAGCTATAAGTTTATTTTTGTACTCATAAATTTTGTTTGTTTCCAAATTTGTTTATATCTCCTCTTCTGTATGTTGATCTAGTAAACATAAAAAATTTAAAAGCTTTTGTTTTTCATTTTTTCCCTAAATCTAACATGGTATCAGAGCTTAGGGTGTGAAAAGAACTCAAGAATTGCAGACTTGAGCCTGCGTAGATCTACTTCTTAAGGTTTTCATATCAACAGTCATTGAAACACAAACACAAGCTGCTTTGTTCTCCTTGACTTTTTGTCTATTTTGGAGCGGAGAGAGAGTACTTATATGTTGAACTTTTTAAGAGCACCTAGTTTCACATTTTGAATTTTGTTTTTGAAGGTTTTTTCTTATTTTGTTTGTTTTAATTTTCTACTTGGCCCAACATTCCATATATTCAACCCCCTATTCTTAGTGGTGGAAACTTTGGAGTCTAGCACTGTTGGAAGTAACTTGGAAGGACAAATTTTCAGTAGATGTGGGAGCAACTTAAATCTTGGTAAATTCACAGTGGTTATTAAATCTGAATAAATTGTATCAAGTATGTTTATGCAATTGACTTAAAAGTACTCACGATTACATTCTGCAGAAATGTAAGAATGGGGTCAAGTTTTGTAAAATTTATTTCTTCTTAACCTGATGAGTTTCCTAAACTGAGTGCAACCTAAGAGTTAAAGGACATCAAAATAATCCTCAATATTGTAGATATGGGCTCTGACTCAGTTCACTTGATTGTTTTTTATCTACACATGAAAATTACCTAGCAATAAAATTTGTGTGCAACTACTTTGACTATAATTATATTGTCCTCCTTGTTGAACCTGTTGTGGATTATGCATTGATGCACAAGTCTCAGAGAGGTTTGCTATTTGTTTTACAGGCACCCCTTAAGTAGTGGAATCTTAGGTAAGAAGTTGAAGTTTATGAATCTATAGTAGATGGACATCCGATAAGGCACAACAATCCTCACAGCCAGTAGTAGACCTATAAATCTTTTATGACATGGAAACTCTATAGCTATAGTACCGTCTGACTGCTTTTGTTTGGAATAGGTTTGACAAGAGACTTCAAGGACAAAGTCACCAAGTTGGTTTGTCCATATGCATCTCAAATTTAATTTATTTTGAAAATAATAGAGAGATCACTCAAAGCCTCATACAGAACGGGCCCTTCCTCTCAAGGGTTGGATCAAGATCAATTCTAAGGTGCCTCTAAGGGTAATCATTGTAATGCAAGGGCTAGGTGAGTTTGATGAATTTTGTTGATGACTTTGTATGGCTTAAAGATGGGCTTCCATATTCACCTTTCATATTTTATAACAACCCTGTCCACAAATGGATAGAGCAAGCATGTAGAGGCACATGTCCTCCTTATGATCTTGATTACCATTTACATAACTTTATTTTTCACTTTATGATTGTTTTCCTCCCTCGCCTTCATTAAATAAAGGAATGATAATTATTTTCATAATTCATATTGAACACATGATTATGTTAAGCGAGGTAGAGAGAACTTGTCTTTTTCATTATACTTTACCTTCTTTATCTTGAGCGGTAGGGTTCATGAGAAGATTCAAGAAGACGAGATAGGATTTGTTGTATATGGTTACCCCGTTACTATTTGGACTAATTGATGTGGAGGGGATAGTGAAATACTATATTATTTATTCTCTTGTACACCTGTGGGATGCAAGTTTGAGTGCCAAAGAAAACTTGTTTGGATCTTTGGTGGAGTGACCAATGCTAGTTGGGAGAGAATTCTTGTTAGTTGAATATGGAAGCTAGGGTTCTCTATTTTTGGTGGATCATTGGTTTTCTGTTGTAGATTCCTTAAGATATTGTTCAAATTTCCTCCATCAAATCCATTGACACTCAAATAGGGATTCTCAGTATTTTTATTTCAAACTGAACGTACATGGGCACACTTACATTACACTGCATAGCCACAAATACCCATACGCATTTTATCCTACTTGGGCTCTCTCATGACAACTTCGACAAAACTTGTTGTGAGAAATTATTGGTTTCATTACAGATATTTGTTGCCTTCAAAAGATCCAAATTGATCAGTTTGAAAATTAGTAAGTAACTTTGATCAGGAACCAAACCCCTATAAAAATGTGTCAAACATGGAAAACAATCAAGTAGGATAGTTACTTGAAAGAACAGATACTGCATACACAAAAAAATGCCCCAGGTAGCTATAACTGGTTGTGGGCTACAAAGTACAAGTGTGTCTTCATCACAAGCAATTTCAATCTTTTCATATAAAACATGGTACCGTCGCCAAGTACATCTTGAAGAGACATGACACTAGTCAAAGGATCTTGTAGGTTAAAAGGGAGCTAGTTTGCACATGCAGGGAGGCAGACATATTATGAGACTCAGACGAAGCAATCCCAGTATGTGAGTTAGGCCATGACATGTAGCAGATGGCAGTGACTATGACGAGATCTCTACTAGGAATTATTCCATCAGAATCATTATATCCCTTGATGTAGTTTTTGGTTGGAAACTTCACCATATGAATGCTGAGACTGTTTTTCTTAAATGATCAAGTTGAGAAAGAGGTGCATATCAATAATCCTAGCGGTTTCGCGATCCATGAAAAAGAATCCCATGTTTGCAAGCTAAACAAAGCTGTGTATGCATTGAAACAAGCTCCAAGAGATCGGTATGGAAGAATTGGCAGTTTTCTTCAGAGTCTTGGGTTCACCAAGAGCATAGAAGATCCCAATATTTATATAAATATTGTACATAATCATATTGTTATCTTAGTATTATCTGTGGATGATATGTTCCTCATAGGAGAGGAAAATTTGATAGCTCAGACTAAGAGGGAGATTTCAACAGAATTTGAAATGAAAGACTTGGGTCTTATGCATTATTTTATGGGCTTAGAGGTGTGGCAGAAAACAGGTGAGATCTTTCTCTCATAGAGAAAATATGCAGTTGATGTACTCCGCATATTTGGCATGTTGGACTGTAAGTCCATGTCCACACCAATGATTTCTAACCTAAAGAAGTTACAAGACCAAGTTACAGGTACAGATCCAGAATACCCCGCCTTATATCAACAAATCATTGAGTCCTTGATGTATCTTATACATGCCAGACTGAACATTTGTGAATGCCTTCAGCCAATTCATGTGTTTACCAAAGCATATGTATATGGTTGTTGTTAAACATATTCTGAGATATGTTCGAGGGACTATAGCTGACGAGCTTAGATATACTTCCAGTGGAGGTGTAATGCTTCATGGATATACAGATTCACATTAGATGGGCAGTACAGTGGACCGGAAGAGTACTTTAGGATATTGTTTCAGTTTGGGTTTAGCTATGACCTCTTGGTCCATCAGGAAACATGAGCATTGCAGAAGAAGATTACATTACTGCAAATGCTTCTAGAAGAGAAGCAGTGTGGCTCAAAAAGCTACTCTCACATTTGTTCAGTGCTGAGATGGAACCCACATTCATCCACTGTGATAACCAGATATGTATAAAGATCCCCGAGAATTTGGTGTTTCATGACAGATCGAAACACATTGAGATCAGATGCCACTATGTTTGGGACATGGTGCAAAAGAAAATTCTCAGTATTCAGTATGTTACGATGGTAGAACAAACTGAATATATTTTTACCAAGCCTCTGCCATTGACAAATTATGTGTACTTTCGAGACAAGCTTGGTGGTGCTGAGAGGGAGTGTTGAAATTAGTGTAGTTGCAAGAGCCATTCTCTGGAGGATAGCGAAGACCCTAGATGAGATCTAGGGCCCCGAGCGCACTCCTAAGGTTTCTTGGTTTGGGACCAAGTAGTTAGAGACATGGAAAAGACCCTAGTGAGGGCCCCTAGTACATGAATGGGGTTCTTGGTTAAGGACCAAGAAATAAGTCCCTAGATGTGTTCTAGGGCCCCTGGATGTGTCCCAGGGAATCCTTTCTTAGTGCTTGGATTGATCCTTGGATGTGCTCCTTGGTGGTTGATGATATAAGTCCCTAAATGTGTTCTAGGGCCCTTGGATGTGTTCTAGGGAATCCTTACTCAGCGCTTGGATTGATCCTTGGATGTGTTCCTTGGTGGTCGATGATATAAGTCCCTAGATGTGTTCTAGAGGCCTTAAATGTGTTCCAAGGAATCTTTTCCCGGTGCTTGGATTGATCCTTGGATATGTTCCTTAGTGGTTGATCTAAGTCCCTATATGTGTTCTAGGACCCCTTGATGTGTTCCAAGGAACCCTTTCTTAATGCATGGGTTGATCCTTGGTCTTGTACCTTGGTAGATAAGACCCTATATGTGTTCTAGGGCCCCCATATGTGTTATGGGGAAACCTGGTCTTTGACCAGGTGGATCTTGGTGAAATACCAAGATGTGTTGATGTGTGATCCTCTTCCTCTCTCCCGAGATGGTCCATGAGACCTAGGAGTGCCTATGGATATGGACATGACCACATTGTTGGTGTACCCTATTATGCAGTGATGATAAAGTTTATAGGTCATTATGAGACTCATGTGGACATGTTTTTCCATTATGGACTACCCCTTGACTTTGTCTTAAAAGGTACCCCCTTGTTTTTTTGCTCTCCCTCTTGTTTTATGTGATTGGAGATTTTCTTTATGTGATTGGGGTTTTATTTTATGTGATTGGGGTTTTATTATGTGAATGGGGTTTTATAATTTATATTAATATTAATTGACATTTTAATTAATATTTATATTAATTAAATTTCAATATTTAATTATATTTGTATTTTCCCTAACCCCTCTCCCTAACTACAAATATAACCCTACCCTCTAGAATTTTATCACACACACACTCTTTCCTCTCTCTCCTTGTTGCAGCTACCTCGATGACTACTCTCCTTTGTTGGTGCGGCCTCTTTTTTTGTGTATCAATTTTAGATATGACTTTGTCTTGGTGTTGGCTGGGAGCTTCATTTTTATTGTTTATTGGTGCATGAGATGTTGAAGTTCCTTGAGTAGCCAGATATGTCCATCTATGCAGATTTAACTTCCCTAGTTTAGCCACCAGACTTGTCCACAAGACTGAAGTGCCTCCTTTAGTGTGTCAGATATACCTTTTAGGTACCACAACCTCTTCTCTGGGCTGATGTCTTGTTGTGTGAAGGATTCAACCTCTCCTTCTGGTTGCCACGTGGTGACCTGATGTCCCTGTGGGGGGTTTCCACTTGTTGTCCAAATCTCCTGTGTTGAGGGTTTGTTGTTTTTCTTGTGGAGGGTCTGCTATCTTGATGTCTAGTTCATTCCTGTGCTATTTTTGTTTCTGTGGAGGGTTCTATCTGTTGATGGTTTTGTTGTTTTCTACCTGGAGGTCCTATTGTTTGTTCTTGTTGTCTGCAACATCTTCTGAGGGTCTATTTCATTGGCAAAAATGTCCCACAGTCCACATTGACAGAGATCAAACTCTAGAGATTTGATCCATGAACCTAAACTATTTTTGAGCATATTTTCAGAGCCATACATACACACATGTCATAGGTACATCTATCATTGATCAGGAAGTAAGTTGTAAGTTTATTTTTGTACTAAGAAATCTTAATTGTTTCCAGATGTGTTTATATCTCTTCTTCTATATGTTTATCTAGTAAACATAAAAAAATTAAAATCTTCTATTTTTCATTTTTTCCCTAAGTCTAACCGAAATTTTCATAGAAAATGACGACAAGTGGCTTGAATAATTGGAAGAGAAAGTGGGTCTGTTGCAAGAGAGAATTATGAATCTTAAAACCGAGGGGCGACATGTTGATTGGATTCTCCAACATGTGATGACTCCTAAACGTTTTGTTACTTCATTAAAACTTGATCTACTAATGGAAAAAGAGGAAGACATAGAGCAACAAGAACTAGGATAAGAAAAGAAAAATACATTAGATATCCAATCATCCAAGATTTGTATCAGTAGATTCATCAAGCCTATCAAATCCACTCCTAGCTACAAGAACTATGCTTAACAAAGTATCTCATCTCTGCCCAAAAAGAAATGCCTCAAAAAAGACCATAACAAATAAAGGAAAGATTGTAATGAATAAATGAAACATCGTAATGAGGTAGGTATTATGTTCCTTCCATAACAAGGTAGGTATTAAGTTCCTTCCTTCTTACCCAGAAAGAACCTCTTCCTTAACTAAGTATTGCATGTTGAACCTTAACCACGTATTACATGCAAACAAAGTTTTCGTGAGGGCATAATTATCCAAGTATCGAATAAGAGACAAGAATGAAGCAAAAGAGAGGAACCTACACTTGTTAAACATAGTGATTTTTCAATCGTCTACAATGAAGCTCTGAGATAGAGGCCAACCTATGATCATTGTATCCCGGTGCCATATTGTTTGCATCTAGGATGACCAACAAAAAGGGATGGTTGGGATGACATTAACACATCGCAAGCTATAGTAATCAAACACTGACAACCTCCATCCATAAACTTCTCTCAATTTCTAAACCAATATCTAGGATTTGGGGAATTAACATTTATGCTATTATCAAGATGTAGCAAGAGCACAAGTTTGAAGCATTCAAAGTAAGTAGAGGGGAAATAACTACATAGAAGGTTTGTGTTCCCTCTAGGCCGGTGACGAGATAGTTTTGAAGTCACAAAATATATTTTGAGAAGAGAATCTCCCAACATTGATGGTCCTCATGGGCTTATATAATTATTTGGATAGACAGGTCTCCTAGGATAAAGTAGTCAATCTAGGCTCGTTCACCAGAACAACACCCATGAGGACCTACTTTAAGTACATACATAGATCTTATATTTCACTCATGCCATAGAATAGGGAAACATTTATACAAGATAGAGTTTGAATAATCCAAGTTCGAGTAAACCATCCAATTCTCAACATCAGTCTCAACGCCACAATGTGTATTTAAAATCAGTAATATATATGAACTGTTGGGGAGACCAACGAGTGTAAGGGGGAACAATCTCCTATCTGTTCCAACTTCCTTTTGGTGCTTTTGATAGGATAACCTAGATAACTGAGAAAAAATCCAAGCTTTGGATCACCTCATATCATAGGTAGTGGTATTGGAGAATTTTACCTCACTATGGAGAGTGAGCGGTCCATATGTTGAAGTTATCTAGATAGGGGGCCATTGGTTGTGGTTTGGTGGAAGCCAAAATTTATGACTTCGAAATTATCTCATTACCATCTCAGAGGGAACCCAATCCTTATCTGTAGTGTCTACCCCTCTACTTTGAACGATTCAAACATGTGCTCATGCTACAACTTGATAATAGCATAAAAGTTAATTCCTGAAATCCTGGAGATTGGTTTGGAGATCTGGGGAAGTATATGGATGGATGTTGTTATCAATTGATGACCATAGCTTACAATGTTCAAGGGTCATGCTAACCATCCCTTTTCATTAGTTGGCCTAGATGCACACAGTATGGCATCCGGTACAACAATCATAGGTTGGAAACTATCTAAGAGTTTCGTTCTTCATGTGGTTGAACAATCATTGTGTTGAACAAGTGCAAGCTTTGTCTCTTTCACTTCATTCATGTCTCTTGTTTGATACTTGGATAATTATGCCCTCAAGAAAACTTCGTAGGCATGCAACACTTGGTTAAGGATTAACATGCAATACTTTGTTAAGGAAGAGGTTCTTTCTGGGTAATAAGGAAATAACTTAATACCTACCTAGTTACGAAAGGAACATAATACCTACCTAGTTACGGAAGGAACATAATACCTAACTTGTTATGGTTTTTCCTTTCTTCATTACGATATTTCCTTTCTTCATTACGATCTTTTCTGAGTCATTTATTTTTGGGCAAGGATGAGATACTTTGCTAAGTGTAGTTCTTGTAGCTAGGAATCAATTTGCTAAGATTGATGAATCTGCCATTTCTTTCTGCATCTCTTTCTGGGAGTGAATTTGTGAATATTGATGAATCTGCCATTTATTTATGTGTTTCTTTAGCAGGAAGCCCTTAATGGTCATTATTTATTTTAAAATATATAAAGTGTAATGTTTTGTAAGTTGTTCTTCTGTTAAATCTGTTAATTTAGCAATATACTAGTTGAATAGATAGTAGCAGTGCTATAACTTCAGGCCTAACACAACCAGCAGGCAATGCTTTTGAAATTTTGGGATATTTTGAAGTATTCAAGATAGAATTCTATTATATATTTTGTATTATATTACTAGATGGTTTAGCCGCAACCAATTTTTAATATAAAAATACTCATTTATGTTTAACAAAAACACCAATCCAAGAAAAACAAGATGAATGGATTGAAGTGTCCAAGGAAAAAAGAGCAAGCCACCCTAGAAAACATCAACTCACATGACTCAATACCACCACAAAAATATATTTTAAAATATATTTTTATGTCTTTTTCTATGTAGCTAATTCACTAGAATTTACTCATGCCTTCAAGAAAAGAAAGAAACTCAAGTAGAGAAAGAAGAATTGATACCTAGAAAACCCTTTAGCCCATAAGGGATGAGGTTTCCTCCCAAAGGGAAGGATTCTAATATTATGTTGTGTATTTTCTCTACGAATAATTAAAGACACAATTTTTTACTCAACTTAATATAACTATTTTTTTTTAAAGGCAAACGAAACTTGATCGAAAGGCTCTCCTTTTAAGAGAATTTGCATGTGTGTGCTAGAAGGTGCCTGATTTGAACCCCCTTGGGTGAGGAAAACTACCCTATGTCAACAAATACACTAGGGATGTCATCCATGAATGTGAGAAGTGTCCATTAAGTTCCATATGAGGTTTTCCTTGGACAGATACGTATATCCAAGGAAAATATTGTGTGATCCCCCTTCTTCCTTGAATATCTAAATGGAGGTTGTCTCAAATGCCAAACATAATAGCTAACCTAGGACTCAACCAAACTACAACAAAAAAAACCTCACGTCAAAAACTCGGCTTCCAAATAATTTGTTCACACTAATTAAACTAACCCACTAAGTTTATATATAT
>ML795612.1:0-13923 GCA_009831015.1 Picea engelmannii | reverse complement strand
AAAAGTTTTAATAATTTTTCATGAAAAAAAATGAATTTCATATGCATGGGAGAAAATGAGGTTGATTACTAATATGCACTTACAAAAGTTAACGTTAAAAACCTACTCCATAAACAAAAGGTAAAAAAAAAGGTAATGTATGCAAAATTTATTCCTACCAAAGCACTCACATCAAATAAAACGTTACATTGAACACAATGTTGGCTTTCCTCCATATGTGGTATGGTGCCTGAAAGGTTTGATTGTTCACCTCACATTAAATAAAACGTTACATTGAACCCAATGTTGGCTTTCCTCCATATGTGGTATGGTGCCTGAAAGGTTTGATTGTTCACCAATTAATGCAATATGTAAAATGTATGCAAAATTTCACAAGACACTTTGTTTGAAATTTGCTCTCGCTAGTGTAGATTTTTGTGGTATTAAGAGGACCTTTCTTATGAGTGCTTTAATATGCTAAAATAATGAAAGGTTTGATTGTTCCATGCAATATGTAAAATGTATGCAAAATCTCACAAGACAATTTGCTCTCACTAGTGTAGATCTGTGTGGTATTAAGAGGACATTTCTTATGAGTGCTTTAATATGCTAAAATAATGTTTGCATGTAAAATTTCACAAGACAATTTGCTCTCACTAGTGTAGATCTATGTTGCATTAAGAGGACCTTTCTTATGAGTGCTTTAATATGCTAAAATAATGTTTGCATGTATTTGGTATAATATTAAGCTTAGAAATACTCTAAATGTTCTTAGAAATAAAAAAAAAATTAAACATTATAATGATACTTCTTACATTATAGGAGCTAGGAAAGTCGTACTCCTAACAAAAAAAAATGGTACCACCCTCTTTGAAATCAAAGAAACTATTTTTTTTTTTTTCTAATAGATAAAGTTGTGTACTTTATATAATCAAAAGTTTATCTCTTACGTTTTCCTTTAGTCTTGCTCCTTCCCACTTTTATCCATATCAATTTCTCCTCATACAATAGATTAGAAAATGATGCACATCTAGTAGGTTAACTACCATCTTCACAATAAATACTTAATAGTTTAATGCAAAGAAACAATAGAATGAAAAGCATGTAAGTAGGAAATCCAACTAGAAGATGGTTGTTAGACTATTACCACGCAAAGAGTCCATGCAAAAAAACAAATTGAGAAACATTTTATCATTTTAGAGGTTAGAATGATAAAAGTATTGAAAATCCTAAATAAATTAAAATAGAGTGTAATAAGTCTCAAGTAGAAGTGCATGGCATTTGTACATACATCATAATCAATGCAATGGCATGTGCACATACATCATAATTAATATTTGAATAATAAATATAGGATTTGAGACTCTCTTGATGTATTAGTTTTAGTTTTGTTTGTAATTGATCAATTCTATAGGTCCCAATAACTCTCTTGATGTATTAGTTTTTTTTGTAATCGATCAATTCTATAGGTCCCAATAAATATAGGATCAAATATAGAATCTTAGACCTTTTTTTTTGTTTGTAATTAATCAATTCTATAGGTTTCAAGCACATTATTTCTACATAGATGAAACTCTTAAACAACATTATTATAGTTTAGAAATAACATAGAATTCTATAGGTCCCAATAACTCTTTTTTTGTTTGTAATTAATCAATTCTATAGGTCCCAATCACATTATTTCTACATAGATGAAACCCTTAAACAACATTATTATAGTTTAGAAATAACATAGAATTTTATAGGTCCCAATAACTCTCTTGATGTATTAGTTTTGTTTGTAATTGATCAATTCTATAGGTCCCAATAAATATAGGATATGAGACTCTCTTGATGTATTTGTTTTGTTTGTAATTAATCAATTCTATAGGTCCCAAGCACATTATTTATAAATAGATTGAAGCCCTTAAACAACATTATTATAGTTTAGAAATAACATAGACAAAATATAAGACTCTCTTGATGTATTAGTTTTGATTGTAATTAATCAATTATATAGGTCCCAGGCACATTATTTCTACATAAATGAAGTCGTTAAACAACATTATTATAGTTTAGAAATAACATAAACAAAATACAGTAATCATTTCTTGAGTTATGTTATGCAAAATCACCATTTTCACTTATCCTCCCTATCTTAGATTAGAGAGTGTAGTGTTGTTATGGAATAGTAGTTTGATTAACATGGTGTTAAAATATTTATCCTTGGTGTTTATTTTACTGAAGATTCAAATTACATCAAAAAGACAATGGAACATTAACCTTCTAAAACTAAAAACTAAAAATGATTATAGTTTGAACCCAATGGTTGCACACAATACATATCAATTACAAATAATCCCTCAATGAAGCATCATCATTTCCATAGTAAACTAAGATCAAACACTCCCTAAGAGGATAGGTTGTAATTCTCAACTCTTCCTTACAAAACCCACTAACTTCCACATAGTTTAAATTAAGCATCCATAAATCTCTCAATTAACAGAGAACCAAATTTAATTCAAATATCATACACAAAGTTGGTCTATAGAACCTATAAGAAGAAAAAAAAATTAAATTTTCAAAAAATCAAGATAATAAATTGTAAAAGACTTTTCACTCCATAACCCACGCTAGATTATCAAGATAATAAATTGTAAAAGACTTTTCACTCCACAACCCACGCTAGATTATCAAGATAATAAATTGTAAAAGACTTTTCACTCCACAACCCACGCTAGATTTGATCTCCACCACCCAAAAAAAAGGAAATTATGCGTTAGGTCTTGCCCTTAGAATTTGTCCCCAACTTATGTGATATTGACCACATGGAGGTTTGTCACCTCCATAACTCCACGGAGTAAATTGATCTCCATCGCCCTAAAGAAAAGAAACTTAGGCCTTAGATCCCACCCTTAGAGTTTATACCTAACTTATGTGTTAGGGATGACATAGAGGAAAAAGATCAATATTCATGCATGGGAATAGAGAGCAAAATTAATATTTTTGGCAGTTTTCGACTGACATCCCATACACATGAAGAGTCAACATGAAGTATCAATTAAATTAATCCTTGATATAAGGATAATGCATGAGAATAGAGAGCCAAAAATTAATATTTTTGGCAGTTTCCAGTTTCCCACTGAGATCCCATACACATGAAGAGTCAACTAGTCCTTAATATAAAGATAATGTAACATGAGGTAGGAATTTGAGACCTCTCATGCAAGCCTTATAATTGAATGCTCTTTTAACTTATTAATTCACTCCAATGACTATTCAATGTCTTATCATTTAATATTTTTTTGAAATGTACACAATGCATGGTTAGGCTAGATATTTATATGAGACAAAGGGAGGCTTCATCACAAGAGAGCATACCTTTCATGAAATACCCATATGGTTGCATGCCATGATATGGATCCACATATATCAAGGCATGGGTGCATGGATGTTTCACGATTCCATGAACATCCATGATTCCATTGTTCGTGGACACTCATGATTCATGGATCCACATATACCATGATGTCATGCCTCTATATGATATGCCATGGATATGCATTGTGTTTTGCAATTAATGTGCACTCTCCTTTTCCTATAACTAATATTTCTAGAAGGTGAAAAATAGGTTATGTCTGGTGTTTAATGCTAGTCGTAGTTGATAACATTGTAGAATTGTACTATGAAACCCAATAGTCACAACAAAGTGTGATTTTTCTTGTTGAGATTATTAACATCATCGGGAATTCATACAACCTTGAAAAAGGACATCATGTTTGCTCTTAGGTAATGTTTAAACATTGTGCAAAATGACATTAATTCAAGAATCCAACCCATATTAGAGATATCATATCCATATTAAAGATATCATAAGGACATGAAACTTTGATCATAAGCAAGGTGGAACTCTTCTCAAGGCAGGGAACCTATTCATATTTTCCCAATCAACATTCCATACATGCATGAAGTGATTGTACATGGGTAGAGTTTCAAATTATTGTCATTTTGCATAATGGATGGATGGGGTCCTTGCTCTTATCCTTAGCAATTTCTAAGAACCTTGTGTGCTAACACTAACATTTATTAGGAACTTTAAATGTGTATGACACCCTCATGTAGGAGTCGAATTTTGACCATACTAGTACGGTTGGGTTTCCCACCTTGGGGAGAACACCGTCTCATACATAGTGAAAGTTACATGACCTTACCAAGACTCTAACACATGTTAGAGTTCCAAATAAATGTCAATAAGGATAATGATTGAACATTTCCCTTAACCCGAACAATGTTTTTAACAAATTAAGTATTAATGATAATATATCAAAAGAGTTCAATATCAATGATTAATGAGTCTAATTATTTGATTTGATGTTAATAATCAACTCAATAAAATAATCGAAAATTTGAAAAGAATGCTTAATTATGATAGCAATGTCTATGCACTATGCAACCTGCAGATCATCTACAATGGGAAATGTCTATGCACTATGCAACCTGCAGGTCATCTACAATGGGAAATGTCTATGCACTATGCAGCCTGCAGATCATCTACAATTAGGCCATGTCGTACATGTGTCAAAATTGTGCAGTGTTTGTAATCTACTGCCTAATAGATCAAGGGTGAAACCCTCTAGACTATTGTGAGTCCAATAATACCCTTCTACACAATGTAGACTACCAATGTGACCCTAACATACACTTTGACAATGGCATGTTGAAGGTTTTGTTTGTGCACTATGTGCAATGGTTTGATAGTGTATCTCAAGGTTATGCCCATACTGCATGTTGCATAGAAAGATATGAACAAACTTGCAATGACGTAGAGAGTTACACCCCATGTACGATTAGCAGAGTATAGGGACTATGCAACTTTGACACATGCACATAAGGGCTAATTATGGCCATGCAATATGGTGGATAGACACTTTCCGTTAAGCGAAAATCTGTACTATTCGTAGACGTTGCACTTAATAAACTTCAAATTTCTTATTTCTTGATGTCATAATGTTGATTTATTCTAATCCTTCATGTGTAACAAGAATGGGTGCTTTTGTTTTTCATAAACGTGTGTTTGTAAATAGTATAAACCTAGTACAAAATACAAGAAAAACAACATTTATGGTACCTCGTCTCCTTGGGAAATCATTGAAATGAAAACACATTTCTTCTTTCATATCAAGTTGTATACCTTGTTTTCTTACTCAAAATTGAATAAACATTGAATATGAGAAAAAGGCCTAAAGAAGGTTGATTTTGTCATCTTTCTACAATATAAACAAAAGACAAGCCCATAAATGTCCAAGGACTTCACATAAAATGAAATAACTTACAAAATCATAAGCAACACAATGAACTACACTATGAAAATCTTTCTGCATTAATTGTGGATGAAATCAATTAAGCTAAATTACCCAAGGTAATAATCTCTAGTGCAATGAACCAAATGCACATGTACATCTATTAAAAAAAAAGATGCATAATAACATCCTACGAAGTTCCCAATGAAATCACCAATATGTCATGGATACGCATTGAATTGTGTTGTGTGCATCTATTAAAAAAAAGATGTATAATAAAGAGCGTTCAGGCTAGCGGCATCGTGAACTCCAACAAAAAAAACAGGGGATCCGTGAAAGCATGGCTGAGATTCAGTCGCAAATGCAACAACATGAACTTCGACACAACTAAGAATTGACAATTGTCCTCAGGGGGGGTCAACCAAAATACAAGGAAGATAAGAGAAATCACACAATGCCTGGGAAATCCCCAATAGCTAGCTCACTCTGTTGGCACAGATGAATCTCGATTACCCTCAACTTTCCACTCTACTGCTAGCAACGATCAGCATGTCCCGATGGCAACAGGATTCTCAGATCGTGTTTGGGAAGAGGAGAACCATTCTCAACACTTCGCGGAGGTGCACCAAATAGAGGAGAATCTAGCAACTCGGTAGGACGAACCATGGCAGCCCTACATCTAGCTTTAGGCTTTTATGAATTGTAAATTTTTGTTGTTGTTAAATAGGTTCATTTCCATTTTCACATGGCAGAACTGTAGCTTATATATAACAATGGTTATATCTCTCTCAGGCAAAGATAGACACTTTTGCTTCTATGGAAGCAGCAGAGGTGCCTGCACCCTGCCACCTGTATCTTTTTTAATTTTGGCAGTTTTTTGATATAATATAAATCCAACCGTTTCTGTTAAAAAAAAAAAGATTCATAATAACATCCTACGGAGTTCCCAATGAAATTACCAATATGTCATGGATATGCATTGAATTGTGTTTTGTAGAGTAGGTGCACTCTGTTATGTTTATAATTAATAATTTTAGAAGGGTACTTAATGCTCATTGTCATTGTATGGTAAATATTATGGACCATGAAGTAAGCCAATGATTGGTTTACTGTCTTTCCATCCTGTCTATTCGATGGTGAATAGTGTATCAAATAGATAGGATGAAAAGACAATAAGTCAATCATTGACTTACTACATGGTGCATAAAGATAGCCATTATTGTATCTTTGTTTATATAAGATAGCAACTTCTTATTTCTTTCCCAACCCAATGTACAATGTACAATTGTACTATAAATCCCACTAATCACAACAATGAATGCTTTTTCTTGTTGAGGTTATTGATATCATATGACATTCATACAACCTTCCAAAGAGATTTAATTCTTGCTCTTATGCAATGTTTAAACACTATGCAAACTAGCATTAATTCAATATTTTGACACGTGTGTTAGAGTTGAGGCCATGGAACTATGACCATATATGAAACAACACTATGTCCGAGTTAGGGAACCCAACCATACTCTTCTAGTCATTGTTTTATATGTGTATGAGGTCATCATACATGACAAAGTTCCAAATTAAAGGTGTTTTGCATAATGGATAGACATTATCATTGCTCTTATCCCTAGCAATGTCTAAGAACCATGTGTATTGGCATTTATTAGGAACTCTATAACTCCTTACGATGCCCTCATGCAAGTATGAAACTTAGGTCAAACCAATATGGTTGGCTTACCCATATTGAGTAGAGTACTACCATATATATAGTCAAATATCCATGACATCCTTGTGGAGACTCTAACATGTGTTAGAGTGTCTAATAAATCTCAATGTGCAAGCTACTTAAACATTGCTCTTAGCCCTAACAATGCTTTGTACAAATGTAATAATATCATTAATGATAATATATCAAAAGAGTTCGATATTAGCAACTAATATTTCTAGTTACATTGATTATGATGTTTATAAATAGACTAATATTTCTAGTTTGTTTGATTATGATGTTTATAATTTATTTACAGTGTAATTAAAATTTTAAAAAGAGCGCTTAACTATGAAATGTGATGCCAACTTCTGTGCACCATGTAGGTATAATCCAATGATTAAACCATTGCATACATGTGTCAAAGTCGCATTCTAGTTTCAATCTTCTCACCATATGTGATATGTGAGGCACAACCCTCCTCACAACTATGAGTCTGGTCCTACCCCTCTATGCAACATAGAGTATCGATGCAAACATAGAGTATTGATGCAAGTGATATCCACCTAGAAGTGATATCCACCCGACACAGTATCAATCATTGGTAGTGTGCCCTCTTCACTCTTTCAATTGGATGGTGGATAGTGTGATATCCAACAAGGGAAAAGGGTACACTACCAATGATTGGTAGTGTGTCGAGTAGATATCACTTGACACTCGCCACCCTTAAGCACACTCTAACAATGGCACATTGGCACATTGAAGACCACTATGTTTTTTCACTACACAAGGTGAATTACCTTCACTGTGCAACTCTAAATAGTGTATCTCAATAGTGTAACTTACCTCTAAATAGTGTATCTCAATAGTGTAACTTACCTTCACTGTGCAACTCTAAATAGTGCATATCAATAGTGTATCTCAAGGTTGTTCTTGTATCATATGTTGTGCAAAAGGGTGTGTATGGACTCGTAGTGATGAAAAGGGTTACACCTTATGTACAATTAACAAACTTTAAGAACTACACAACTTTAACACATGTACGAGAGAGCCTAATTATGGCCATTCTACACAACTCTAACACATGTATGAGCATTCTACATGGTTCATAGATGCTTCCCATTAAAAATTATGGCCATTCTACATGGTTCATAGATGCTTCCCATTAAAAATTATGGCCATTCTACATGGTTCATAAATGTTTCCCATTAAAAACTACATTGCACCACGCATAGACATTTTCCTTGATAGACCTTAAATTGCTTGCTTTCTCAGGTCACATTATTGATATATTCTAATAATTCCAGGTCACCTTGTTGATATATTCTAATCATTTGTGTATGCTAGCAAACAAAAATAAATTCCGTTGTTCTTCGCATGCTTCAGCTATGAGCGCATTAATGCAACTAAATAGTGTTTGCAAATAGTATTACAAACCTAGTAACAAAAAATTAGAGAATATATTAGCGTGTATTACATATATTCCCAAAAAACAATCCCGCGGACAATTCACACTAATTATATTAAGAATATAATTTTTCATACATCCCCAACAATTTAATGCCAATTTACAAGGATCTTTACACTTCCTATATATCTATAAAGAAATTGAACCAGAGCTTCCATACAAAAAACAACAAAGAGTAAAAAGAAACAAGAAAGCTCCTCAAACGCACTACAAGGCCCAAAAACTGTGAAACCAATACAAAGAAACCATGCTCGACACATATTTCAGTTAGAAAATATCAAAATGCTGGACATTTCCAGCGGAGTCTCCATCCTAGGAAGAATAAAAAAGTCTTCCACTCACTGCCGACAGGGCTTTCTTTGATAATCGATATGCCTCTACATTTGTCTCTCTGTATATATGTTGAAAATGAATAGCCCTGAAAGTAGAGGCCACTTCACTAGTTTTTCTTTTCCATCCTTCAATATTTATAGCCCGAAGGTTTACTTTTTTTTTAACCAAGCAAAGCCCATGCACCCATCAGCTCAGCTTCGGTGCTTGTTCCCGCCCCACAGTTGATATACTATCTATATTTCATCGAAAATCAAGACTTAATAACACCTCCTACCCCACAATTGGAGCCACCTGCCTCTGATGCTCCATAAAAAAAACCCATTGAAAATCCATTATTCCTGTTTATAGAATTCACTCTTAAATTCTGCACTTTTGGGACCATGGAAACATTCCCAAGGGCACCAATAGCCTTGTGAACAATCACCCTTGTTGATGGGGTCTTACCTTCAAAGAGAAGTTTATTACGGTCCAGCCATATGTGCCAGCATACTAGCAGAGGAAGTTTTTTTGACAAATCGAGCTTGTTGTTCCACTCGTCCATACACTCACTAAGAGTATTTCCCCTCCACCGGATTCTCAAATTTAGCATCTGAGCATAGTGTAACCAAACATCCTTTGTAAATGAACAGTGAATAAATAGATGTGGAATGCCTTCATCGTGTTGCTTGCACAATAGACAATAGCCTGGACCAATCCACCCTTTCGCTTGGAGGTTGTCCCAGGTAAGTAACCTATTCTCCACTGCTTGCCAGAAAAAAAAAGAATGATCTTCAGTTGAACTCGCCGCTTCCAAAAAATTTCTTTATAGCCTTGTCTGATGGGAAGATTGAGGGTGGAAATAATAGCATTATAGCAATTTTTTACAGATAAAACCCCTGAAAGGTCCCCCCCAGACCATAGGAGCGAATCGACAATACCTCCCCGCAATGTGACTCCCTCTTTATTTAGCTCCTTTGTATAAGAGTTCCACTCCATCGCAAGAACACCAGATAGATTCAAATCGATACTTCTTTTCCAAACTTCTGCAAGGGTAACCGGATCAAGATAGTTGGAGGCTTGTGCTAAGGTAGAAATCTTCTTTGTGTTTAATGTCTCAACAAGTTCCATACTGAGCAGAGATGATTCCTCCAAACTGAGAATCATATCTCTACCTACAGCAATATGATGCCCTGCCCCCGACTTCCAACATAGCCATCGAAGGATAACCGACAACAATCGTAACAAGCTTGCCCACAGCCTAGATACAACACGACAATTATGTTGAAGTTGTCTAAGCCAATTAATAAGAGTGAAAGATTTAAAATACTTGTCCACAACGACCTGGTGCTAGATGCTCTGGTGCGTTAGGAGCCTCCATAAAGTTGTAGCATTGAGAGCCAAGTTGAAATGATAGAGATTACAAAGCCCCCATCCCCCATTTCTTTTTGGTCTAGCGAGTAGGTCCCATCTACAAAGATGATACCGGAAGGAGTCTGAACGTCCATTCCATAAATAATGGAAAATCACTTTACGAATCTTATTGAGAGTAGATCGAGGCAAAGACTCCAAAGACATCCAAAAAACTGGCTGGCCTTCCAAAATGGATTTAATGAGGATGTATCTTCCCCCTAAAGAGAGCCATCAGTTATACCAACCCGAGATTTTCTAAGAGAACTTTGAAACTAGCCAGCCCCAATCATCTGCTCGGATTGGACCAGCATTTAAATAATATCCCAAATACTTAAAACCCTTTGAGTGAAAGAAAAATTAAGAAGAGATTTGAACGGGGATAATTCCAAATCATTGAGACCTTCAAAGATAACATTTTTTTTCACTGATTCACTGTGAGTCCCAAAGCGCTACAAAAAAACACAATGATAGCTTTTATATGTTTCCACTCATCTAAACTTGCCTTTGACATGATGAGAACATCGTCGACGAAGAGCAAATGCAAAATAATTGTCACTCTTGAAACTTTAATACCTAAGATCGATCCTTCCGCTGTTGATTTCTTCGACAATAAACTGAGCCCCTCCATCATAAGAATGAAAAGAAGGGGGATAATGGATAGCCTTGACGAACCCCCCTCTCGCTTCTGAAGAAGTCTGATGGCTTTCCATTTACTAAGACAACGAAGGACGAAGAGGTTACACATGACATAATCCAATTAGTCATCTAGATACCCATGCCCACTTTAAGAAGAATCAATCAAAGCTGGCTCCAGTCAATACAATCATAAGCTTTTCGTAAATCAAGCTTCAGCACGAGTGTTTTAAGCTTCTTCTTTTTTATGCTATGAATACTTTCACTGGCGGTCCCTATAACATCCTGAATGTGTCTTCCTTTTAAAAAACCCAACTGCTAGGAAGAAATAAATATGGAAAACACTGGTTTTAACATATTCGCAATTACTTTAGAAATGACCTTGTAACATAGGTTACAAAGAGAAATAGGACGAAAGTCATCAAAAGTTCTTAGGCGAATTTAGACCGCCCACTATAGAACCCTGTTTTCTAAACTCTTCAACCATTGCAAGAAGATACTCCCCGAGCAAATCAAAAAAGAAAATGAAAAATTCAGAGGTCCAGCCATCCGGGCCTGGGCTCTTTTCCTTCTTGAACTGGCCAAAAACCGCTTGTAGTTCTTCCAAAGTAACCGGTGAAAGCAAAGCATTTGCTTCCTCTTCATTCACCCACGGATAAAAGAGCTCAGTAACTTTGCATTGATCGCTGATATTCACTGTAGCTGGCGCCTTATAAAGAGCTTTAAAGTAGTTTGCTGCCTCAATTTGCATAAAAAGGAATAAACACTTCGCCTTATATTCCCAATTTGCTTGGATGAGAGAGCATAAAAAGGAATAAACACTTCTATGGCGCATTTCAAATGTTCTTTTCCATTGAACTTCAAATAATGGCTAACCTTTCCACTGTACCTCGTTCTACGTCCATCTCCATCGATTAGATTTGTGCTGCATGTGAATATTCAAACAGCATCACAAGCTCTCGATCCCACCAACCCGAATGGAATAGCTCATACCTGCCGGAGAACAATACCACATTTGGAAGTGAAAATTCTGTGTAGTGCGAGTATTTCATCCTAGACTCACAATTAACAACTACAACTATATGTGTTATACTTATTAAACACAATGCATATCTAATCTACACATGGAAGCTTTAACTCTGCCATTAAATGGGGGAAATAAACCTCATGTTGTCGCTATGATGAAAACAAATACATTTTAAGTACTTCGTCTCCCTCGGAGATTCCTGAAATGAAATGCAGCAGCATAATCAAGAAGCGTATCAGCTCCCATCCTGGCTAGCATACAACGCTTGTCCGCCTAGTAATGAAGAAAGCTTTTCCACTCAATATTGAAGAAAGTTGCACACTCAACTGTTAGAGTACTCATTTGCACAAAACATAAAGAATAGTGGTAAACATTAATCATCAAAATATAAAGAATAATGGCAAACATTAATCACCATGCATGGCAGCACCTTTCAACATGCACCTTTGTTGAAAGGGACACTGACTTGGACGGCCAAGGGGCACCACAACTCCTCAAGGCAACCCACACAAACCCCCTACTCCAGTAGACGATGTGAAACCTGACAACCTGCAGAATGAAGGTTTTTGGTGGTCAGTGAACGCAAGAGGCTGCCGAAAACCTTCATCCGGCAAGCCGCTACGCCCATGGTAACTACTTGTTAGAATGAACTCATGAACCAAAAACTCTCTACATTAATTATCCCATAATTAAATTAAAGCTAAATTACCGTGAGGCAGCAATCTCCAGTGAAATTACTGGAATGGGCATCTGCATTTACAGAAACAGTAAAAGAGATAATGGAAAAAAAAAATGTATGACAAAATCCTTTGAAGTTCTCACTGAAATCACAGCTTTTGACCAGGCAAAAAGCTTAAATATCAGAATATCGGAACAAGTGTCCGCCAAAGGAAGGAAATTCAAGTATAAGTTTCCGTCTAATGTCAGAAAATCCTCACATGAATATGAATTCTTCACCAAACCATAAACATGACATGGAGTTTGAAGACAAACAATTTTTCACCAAAACATAAATATGACATGACATGGAGTTTGAAAATAAACAATATGCACTTTGCAACTAAGTATTTAATATATGTAATATGCATTTTGAAACTAAAATATACACTTTGCAACTTTACAACTGAATAAATATACACTTTGTAATTTTGCAACTTTACAACTGAATAAATATAAACTTTGTAATTGAGTATTTAATATTTATTATATATGTTAGAATATATACTATCAGATTTAAAGATATTATAGATAGAATGATATATATCCAGATTTAAAAATATTATAAATAGAATGATATATATCCTAATATGTTAAGATATATACTATCCTATTCAAAAAAATGTTTTAGATCAAATGATATATATCCTCATATATATAAATATCCTAATATATAATATATATATCATTTAACATATACTATCAAATTTAAAGATGTTTTAGATCAAATGATATATATCCTATATATCATTTAATATCCTAATGTATATAAAGCATCAAATGATCGCCTGCGATATGCATATTGATAATGATTATCAAACAGGTCTCTTGAGTCACTTGGGCGGGCAAGAACTCGAGAAGAGTTCTTCTCGTCATTTGGCGTCACTTGGGCAAGAAGTAGAAGTCCAGAACTATCCGCCGTGTACTCTTCTCGTCATTTGGCGTCACTTGGGCAAGAAGTAGAAGTCCAGAACTATCCACCGTGTACAAAATGACAGTGTGCAGTGTGAACCGCGAAATTTAGCCTCGGAAATCTTGAAAGCATCCATTAAACCCGCTGTATACAAAATGACAGTGTGCACAGTGTGAATCGCGAAATTTATCCTCGGTAATCTTGAAAGCATCCATTAAACCCGCTGTATACAAAATGACAGTGTGCACAGTGTGAATCGCGAAATTTATCCTCGGTAATCTTGAAAGCATCCATTAAACCCTAATTAAAGATCCATTAAACCCTAATTAAAGGGGTTGAAGAGCCGAAATGCGGCTTAAAAATCTGCAGCCGTCGCCTGTGCCTCTTACCAGACACAGCGAGAGCATGAGCTCATTTTATCTGCAGAAACTTTAAATTCTTCCACGGCAAGCGTCATAAGCAACGATAGTGCATTTCCAT
>ML795611.1:617189-654100 GCA_009831015.1 Picea engelmannii | reverse complement strand
GCCATGACACGAGGTGGGGACTGAATTTCTTCTAAAAGATTCTAAAATTCTCTAGCTTACCTTTGCAACAAATCTTCTAGTGTTTCAGGACCAATCTCAGGATTTATTGGACCTGTTGTTGTGGTGGGGTTTTTTGGTAAAAAAAATCCTTTTCTATCTCTAGTTCTAGTCATTCATGAAATTAAAAGGAAGTGATTTTTTCTTTTCTTTTCTAATATTTAATGCAAAAAGAGAGTGTGACAAGTATCTATCAATTATCACAGGAAGTGAAAGCACTTGGGTTGTTACACTACACAAATTACATAGTGAGGTTGACCTTGTGAGTGAGGTATCCTTTTTACTTTTCCAAGTCACACAAAAGAAAAGAAAATAACATGCAGACTTCAACACCTCCCCGACAATGGCGCAAAAAAGTGATGGACCCAAGAATATTAGCAATGATTTATGATACCCTTGGTCTCCTACTTTAGTTTTCAATCTAGGGTTCATACAAACTTAAGAAGTGTTATGCATTATATGTGCAGTATGAAATTATCGTAGAAATGGTTTGGAAAAGGATCAAAGGTTGTGTATGTGAAAGAAATCAAATGATAGGAAGAAGTTATAAATTAATTGCTTGAAGGAAACACACCAAATTGAAAGTGCAGCTAAACTAAAGTGCATGAAAAGAATTTATCCTACTACATCAAATATTATTGAATCGTGAATGCTAACCTGAAGTAAACTATTTATCTAATTTGAAGGTATAACAAAGAACTATGATAAAAGTAGAGTTGTAAGTTATGGCAGAAAAACTGTAATGGGAATGAAACTACAGTAATGCATAAACAAACCATCTAATCCTTTGAACATTATCAATACAAATGTGCTTCTATTGTGTTTATTGATTATTTCAGGAAAATTAATACTAATCTAAGTCAAAATTGAAGCTAAAACAGAGCTATAGGAAATTTCTACAGGAACTGTGCATTTCTACAGGATATGCATTGTTCTACGGGATACTCCTATAGGAGGAAAAATGAAGTCTAAAAAGGTAGTACAACACTTTAAAATCATTGGCAAAGTTGTATTATAAAATAAATGAAGTGAATCTATGCTTCTTATCCTTGGGAGGAACTTAGAGGTGCTCCATAAGGTTATTGAACTTTTCTACACGATGTTGCTACAAGTAGCCAGTTAGTCAAAATCTTTAACATAAATGGAAATTTATCATGCAAAGATAAATATAAATTTAATAGAGAATGAAGCGTTGTCTAAGAAACAACTACTATGCATGAAATCTATAGAAATAGTAAAAAGGGTCCTTGAGCCCTCTTGGATGGGCCCTACACAAGAAACACAAGGAACCTAGAAATAACTCTTAATAAACTAAAGTCAAAACCATTTTATTCATAAATCTCAGCAGTACATTAGTAAAATCAAGTCTCTTAGTCTTCAACAAAAATTCTTGTAGAGCAATTCCATACAATGCTTCTCTAGAAATTCATTATATCCTCTCTTAGACTAGAGGCCTATATATAAATAGCAAGTTTGACCTCCCTTCCTAAATCAAGGAGAGTGATGAGTAAATGGGGGGTATCATTCCTTTACATATATATTATTGAATTGTTATTGATCAGAAGTGGTCATAAATGCACAGGGAGAACTCTTAGAGGTAGGTGTAGACAATTTCCCTTGATCTTTGGCTGGCAGCCCATTTGAGGAGACAAAATCCCCTATTTCTAGGAGGTTGGCGCCCTTGACTCTTGTAGTTTGACCTGGTTGGTGGATCACATGTATTTTTCCAAAAAAATTAGTGCAAAAAGGTATATTAGACACAAAAATCCACCTCAATCATACATTCATTAAACAACATACAAAAATACTCATGATTGATTATTACATATGGTCAAAATAAAACATTAAGTCATTTTGTGGTGGAAAAATATGTCAAAGATGAGCCTTTAGAATATACAATAATGAGGCTCATCACCATATATCATACAAGCCTTAAACCAAATGAAAACATACATTTTTATCATGCAATAGACCTGATGCATATCATCACTCACCAACAGGAAAACCTAGTGCATATCACCTTCAACAAACACAAGATAGCATCTTCATTTAATTTTACCTCAGCTTCGCTAGAAAAATCTATTCATCATGCAGGGCCTCGCGGGACTCCCTAAGCCTAACCCGTGGGGGTCGGTTAAATTAGGGTTTCTCAGAAACCATTTTCTCTCCTTTGTGGCTCTGAGACTTCACTTTGACACTCCTGCATTGTCTCAGACTCGCTACCTCAGATTCTCCAATAGATCACTTGCTCACTTGATAGATATTCAATGAACTTGTGTGTGTCAAAATGAGAGGCTTCTTGAGGTGTATTTATAATTTTCAAACCAAAACCTTTACTTGTCTTTAGGGATGACCTATAACTTTTATTTGTAACAAATTTTGTCATTTAATTAATTTTGGTTCAACTTGTAACTTCTTTTTGCAACAATTTAGGGGCTTCTTAACCGTTACTTTGGGGCTTCAACTTCAAGAGAGCATAACTTCTCAACCATGAGGAACCATGTGGCATACCACCTACCATTAAAGATGAAATTATGAGGAATATCCATCTATGAGGTTTTTTCATGCATGTTCCATGTTATTCATCCTCTTTTTCCTCAAATAACTTTGGGCTTCATGACCATAGTTTTGGGGATTATCAACCACTTAACCACTTAGGAATATTTCCAAGGATTCTTGTATACTTCTTCAAAGTATATTCTCATTAGGGACATGCTTAAATATACGCCATAAGGGGACCACTTTGGACACTTATTCAAATACACCCATTACTTTGACTTCTTCTAGAGTTGACATCAATGAAAACTAACTTTCCAACAATCTCCCCCTTTGGAATTGATGGAAAAAATCATACTCCCCATGTGACATTTCTCTTGATATTTCTCTCCTCATGTTTCTATCCCCCTTTGACATCAATAGAAAAGGGTAATTCCCTCTAACAATATACCTTCTTTTAACAATCTCGCTCCCCACATCTTCATACTTCTATTTTTTCTCTATCACTTTTGTTCTTTTTCTTCCCCTTTGACATTAAGGGTAACTCCCTCTAACAATTTATATCCCCCTTTATTCTTTTTAAAGATGTCATGTAGATCAATGTGGGGCTTCTTGTATATTCTTTCTTTCCTCTCTTCCGGTGCTCTTTATCCATTGGTGCTTCATGTTACTGTAATCTATTGACGTATATGAAAATCATTCATGTTAAGGTTCCTTCACCACTTGACTTCAAGTATTCATGGATTTTCATCTTCACTGAGCTGACATCAATGACATAATCATCCAAAAGTATTATCTTGATTATATAACTCCTCTTGATGGTTTCTCTCCCCCTGTCTTGTTGTGCCTTGCATTGCTTTCCTTCATGTGACTAGTTGGTTCCATCTATCAATACACTTTTCTTCTGATTCATATGATTTTCTGAACATTCCTCTTGTTGACAATAATAACGGGTCCATCTACCTTTTTTTCATTCATCTTGAGCTCATGCTTTCATCCACTATGATGTACCCTTTTTTATTGATGTCAAGTACTGTCTTCTATACCTGCCACATATATCATGAACTCATTGTTGTCCATATGTCATAACAACTATTCATAACTCTGCTACGATGTTGAACCATCTGTCACTTTAATATTCTGAAGACTTATTTGAATCTGCTACAACTGATCACTACATATTCCTGCTTCTCAAGATGTCTACTGAATATGCAAATCAGACTCTACATGTCTTCAAAAATTTGTATTGAATATGTCCCTGCTTGAATACATGCTTGGAATCCTCTATACAATTATGAATCTCTTCCAGGTGTGTCAATGATATTATTCGTAACTGCTAGTTGAATTCTTCATACCTGCATGGATATGTGTTCTTGAAAATACTACTTCTTAATCAACCACTCTATCACAATACAATGTGTACTTCTTCCATAACACCATTTATAATTTTCCTTCCCAAAAATTTGCAAACACTTCGAATTGCTTGGTAGATAATTCTCTAGTATGTTATAGATTCTTCCTAGACTCCCCCTCTTCAACATTCATATTTATTGGGAGTCTCCAAGCTAGATGGATTAGAAAAATGGATGAAGTTTCTCTAATGCGGAGTCATCTTCCTCTTTGTTTGTATATTCATCATGATCTCGCACTACTACAAATCCTAAGAGTGTGATTTATGGGAGAACTTCATTCACCTGCTCTTCATTCACCTACTCTTTTTGTTCTTTATTTGTTCTCCAAACCTTCTTGTACCTAATATCAATGTTTTATTTCATGGAATTATCCATCATGCTTATATAATCATGAGCTATGTGTCCATAGTTGTGGCATTTGTAACATTCAATATTGTATGAAGCCACATAAACATTTCTTGCTTTAACATTTTTTCCATAAGTTCTGCAATCTACAGCTTTATGTCCAAATTTATTACAAGTAAAACAATAAACATAAAAGAAGCTTTGATAGCTTGGAGTGAATGATATTCTTTGTGATGTAGTCCTTTTTAATTCATGTATTGGTTGATTATGATCTTCTCTTTTGTTGTGTCCTTCATAATGATTGAAGGTTCTTTGATACCTATAGGTAGAAGGTCTTCTTTGAAATATGTCTCTTATGCATTCATTCCTCTTTGAATCTAGTTGACCATGATTCCTTCCTTTGAGAATATCTTCATAGTTCTTATCCTTCATTTCATTCTTATTTTTCGGCAACCTGGAACACTTCTCTTCAACTTTCATTATTGGCTCTGTGGATCTTCCTCTCTCTTCAACGTTCTTGTTGGGATTGGTATTTGCATCTACTTTACATGAGACCTCCAATGTATCCAAGACCTATTTTAGTGAATGGTGACCTTTGACAGCAAATAATTTCTTCTAGTACTTAAGAGCTCTTCAAATTCTTATTGAGCTTGTCAACTTCAACCCTTGATGTAACAACTTCTTCTTCAAGCTTCTCATAATATTCCTCTTTCTTCATCATCTAGGTCTTCATTACTTATTCTATTATCTTTGCTTCTTCAAGATGAGTTTTCAAGGATATGATTTCTTCTTAGAATATTCTTTCTAGTTGACTCAATTATGTTTTAAGCTTGTTTGAATTCTTATATCTTTCCTTAAGATCACTTTTCAAAGTCTCTTCTCTGCTTCCTTTCTTTGTGATACTATTTAAGCTTCCAAACATTATTTCTCTTTCAACTGATCCTTGAGAGTTTCTTCAATTACTTTGGCTTGTTTTAGCTGAGCTTTAAGATTTATGATAATCTTCTTGACTTATTTAGAACCTTCCTTTAGCTTGATCAATTCTTCCTTGAGAAACTTGTTTTCCATATTTTATTTTCTTATCTCACTTAAAGCCCTAATTAGTCCAGCCTCGAAATCCATTACGCCTTATTCAAAATCTTCTTCTTCTGGATCTGTCTGACATGATGAGCATATTTCTTCTCATTATATCCTTGTATATTCTTTAGCATGCTCTGTCTCTATGATGCTATGATATCCCTTGGAATAGATATTATGTAGCTTATCCCAAAGTTCTTTGGCTGATGAAAATTTCCCCACTTTGTCTTTTACCAGATCAGGTAATCCTTCCAGGATGAAATCCATTACTATTTTGTTGTTTATTTTTAATTCCTTCTTGGCTACAGTATTTGGTTTCTTTGAAGCGATGTATCCTATAATGATTGAGTACCAAACATCATACCCTTGTTCTTGTAAAAAAAAACTCATTATGACCATCAAATATTGGTGTTCCATTATCTGTGTACCTATTATCCATGATCTACCTTCCAGCAGTTAGAATGATTCTTGAAGGACTTGCTCTGATACCAATTGTTGGAATATTCACCAATACTGAGAGGGGGGGTGAATCAGTATTGATCATTATTTACCATTTTCAATCACAACATTAACTTATCAATGATTTCATTCACTTATGATTGCATTTAACATATCATAAACATATAACCATAAAAATGTATCACATCATAACCACATATACACAGTACACCATAATTTTATGTGGAAACCTAAATGGGATAAAACCACAGAATGCTTTCTTATATTTCAAAAAGGAGGCTCAGCACCAACTTCCAAATTCTTCAGCACCAACTAGAAGGAGGCTCCAACCCCTTGTTTACAATATCCAACTTAAAGGAAGCTACAAATCCCCAAATTCTTCAGCTCCAACTGGAAGGAGGATCAAACCCTCTGATTTACATGCTCCAACCTGAAGGAAGCTCCAACTCCTTGTATTCTCCGGATCCAATCGAAAGGAGGCTACAACCCCCTTTCCTTGCCCCTTCCTTTTTCCTTGAAATATAAATGTAGAGTCAACTTGTCATTGATAATCAAACTGTCATTGATAATCAACCTATTGCTGGTAATCAAACTTTCACTATCATCATCCAATATATCACTATCATTGTCACCGATATTGATACTTCATCATCATCCAACCAGATCCAACCTGTCATTGTCCTTGTCACTAATACTAATACCTCATCATCAAAATCATCATCAAAACTTGTCACTGCTACTGCCACTAATATTGATACATCATCATCAACATCCTCATCAACAAGATCCACTCACATATATCATATACCAACATCAAAAACCATTCCCAACATCGAGTATCGAAACCATGTTCCAATATATACATTAAGCATGTGCCATATCCTCCATAAACCATGTAAAAAAGATGTTCCTCAAACATATACCATATCATTCATGATATGTCTCAACCATGTGCCAAAATACATGTCTCAAGAATATGCCATAACATCAAACCATGTACCAAATATGTATCTCAAGTATTTTCCATCATCAAAAATATATGCCTCTAACAATGTACCATAACATCCATGAACCATGTACCAAGGATATGCCTCAAGCATGTGCCAACATCACAATGATATCCCTCAAACTATATACCAAATATATGCCATAACATCATCAAGACATGTCTCAATGCATATACCAAAGATATGACTCAACCATAACATCACCAAGATGATCTTTAACATGTACCAACATCACCAATACATGTACCTTATGAATCCATGTACCAATAACACCTCCAAAACATGCTTCAAGCATGTGCCATACCATCTATGATACAAGCCTTAAGCCAAATGAAAACATACATTTTTATCATGTAGTAGACCTAATGCATATCATCACTGATCAAATTTGCAACCACTTAACCACTTAGCCATATTTCCATGGCTTCTTTTAAACTTCCTCAAAGCATATTCCTATTAGGGCCATGCTTAGAGCTACACCATAAGGGGACCACTTTTGAGACTTCTTCAAATACACTCATTACTTGGACTTCTTCTAGAGTTGACATCTAGATTTCACATCAATGACAACTAAATTTCCAATAGGGGAGGGGGGTGGTGCTCCCCCATAGCGTAGTACACGGGAGATATAATTTATCACACCATCCCATTGAAGGAAGGATTGAGACACCTTTTAGGAAAAATTAAAGGCATATGAACCCAAAGTTGACATTGATTATACAAAAATAGTTGTAGAAGATGTTTAAGGCCAAGATCAATACTCTGACAAGGCATTCATCTTGGGTTGCAAACTTGGTGCCTATGAGGATTAAAAATGGAGAGATCAGAATATGAGTTGACTTCAAAAATGTGTAGAAATTATCCATTTCCTAATATGGAACATTTATTGTAAAGAATAAATGGAGCAAGAATGATGTCAATGTTGGATGGTTTTTTGGGATACAATGAAAGAATGGTGAAAAAGGAGGATCAACATAAGATAGTTTTCACCACACCATGGGGAACGTTTGAAAATATCAGGATGCCCATTGGCCTACTCAACATGGGATCTACATTTTAGAGGGATATGGATTTTTCATTCAGGGATATAATGGGAAAGATCATCGATATTTATTAATATGATCTAAGTGTTTTCTCTAAGGAAAGGAGTGTGCATGTTCACCATATTATGTAGGTTTTTTAAAGGTGTTGGAAATATAAAATATCATTTAGTCCTAAAAAAATTATCTTTGAGGTGGATGAAGGAAATTTCCTTGGTCATATTTTGTCCAAGAAGAGCACTAAATTTGACCTAGAGAGAATTCAAGGGATTTGACAAGTTCCCCTACCCACAAGTAAGCAAGTAGTGAAATTATTCTTTGGCCAAACCAAATTTATCAAGAGGTTCATACCAAATTTCGAGATCACTCACAAGTCACTAAGTTCATTTTAGACATGTTGAAAAAGGACAAGTTTTTTAAATGGAATGATGAGGGAAATAAGGCATTCCATAAATTTAAGGAATCTATTGTAACAACACCCATACTAGGAATTCCTAATTATTCCAAAGAGTTTTGTTAGTTTTCCGGGTTACTTTGAAAGTGTTTACACCATGTTTCGAGTGTTTGATGAGATCTAGGGTACATGATGTATGTTCATCCCTTGGATGGTCCAAGATTGATTGGTTCATGAGAGGTGGTTTTTGATGGATTTGCACAATGGAGACAACTTTCTTAGTGATTTCTTGACATCAATTAGGTGTTGGCTTGGTATTCTTCCCTTAGACATTGGATTTATCTTGACATTTTAGTGGACACCCTTGATTGTTTCCACATATAGAGTTCACTTGCTTGGAGAAATCCCTACTTGGGAGGAGTATTTTTGTGCATGTTAGAGGAGTACATCAAGCCATAGACAACATAGTATAGCTTGGATTCTTGTTTGGAGGCTTGGACGGTGACAATGTTCTTGCAAGGGGCAGCTGACCCAATGGAGTACATTACTTAGGAGGATCAGATTTTGTGAAGGCTTGTGATCGAGAGATGTGGACATAATTTGTGTAGCTACATTGTCTTGGAGCCCTTATTGTGTACAAAATCACCATGGAGCATGGCATGTGTACCCTTAGAGTGGGCCTCTTCAATTCTATATTCCTACAAGTGATTGTTGTAGGTTTCTTGTAAGGACTTGGGCCCACATTTTATTGTTGGACTCCCTTACCCCTCATATAAATAGAGGAAAGAGAGAGTATGTATCATTCATATATCATTCACTCATCTTGTATTCACTCTTATGATTAGATGTGACCTAGAGAAGAGTATGCACTAATATTCTCTCTCTCTCGGTTATTCATTTTCACTTGATCTCTCTCTTTTAGAGTCGCTAGGATTTCTTGGTCTTCTTGAAGTATCTTGGATCATATTGCAAGTCTAGGGTTTGCATTTATTCATTGGAGGTTTGAGATTAGGGATTTGTGATAAAACACTAGGGTATATTTGGTGGAGAATAAGAAGAGAAGAGGACATATTGTATTGGAGGACTTGTTGGAGTGATTCTTGCATGTTGGAGCTCTTTGGTTGAGCTAGGGTTTTGGAGAGCTAGTAGGTTTGTACTAGACTTGAGAGAGGGCTATGGTATATACTTGAAATTCATCTTGAGCATATTAATGAAGTTTTCAAATGCCCAAAACTTGTGCAATTTCCATATTTTATTTTCATCCATATATATTCTTTATGTATTATTATTTACAACAATATATGTCATGATTATTTGACATAAGTAAAAGGACAATTTGTTGAGTGATTTGGCATCACCAATGAAGAATATAAGGGTTGTTTTTATGCTTCTATAGTTATTGTTTTACTGCTGTTATAACTTATGTAAAAGTGAATTTTCAGATCTAGTTTATGTGGGATAAGTTTTCCTAAAGAGCTAAAACTTATCAAGATAGTTTGGTATATTTTATCCTTAGAATTGACTAGAATATTGGGTTGTTAGAAAGTGAAATATTGTACTTTTTTTGTTGTTTTTTTATACTATATTTCATAACAACACTAAGGCTGAAAATTGATAGGGTTAATATCCAAGAAACCTCTATTCAAAGAGGTGAAGTTTTTATGTTTTGCATTAAAACTCAATTTGGAAAAATTTCAACAATTTGCAAATTTTCATTTTTTCTTTAGAAGATAAATCACCAAGGTTGTATTATAGAAAAATGAACAAAACTTGGAAAAGAACTCATGAGCAAAGAACTCAAAGAATCTAAGTTAAATTACACCATCGTGGAAAAGAAAGTGTATGCTCTAGTGCATGCGTTGGAGTATTTTATGGAATATGTTGAATAATACAAAATAGTTTCTTATGTTCCACACCCAACAATGAAAGACATAATGTCACAACAAGAATGTTTGGGCATAAGGGGAAAATGGATATCTAGGATACACGAATATGACTCAGAAATGAATCCAACCAAATTGGTGAAGGGCCAATGTCTTGCTAAGATGTTGACAAAAGGAAATGAAAAGGTCTTGGACACTGAAGGATAAAAGAATAATGAAGTGGTCGCAGAAATTCTTGAATATTTGTAACAAAATAAATTTTATAAGGACATCGTGTATTATTTAAGTAAATTTTCATGTACAGAACACTTGACAGATTATAGGAGAAGATCCCCAATATTTAAGGATGCAAAGTATTGGTTTGATCCAAGGAGTGTTGGGTTGGAGTAACCCAGAAGGATTGGTCCTTAGGTGTACAGATCATGAAGAATCAAAGAATATTATGATGGAGTGGATTATTTGGAGGAAATTGTGTAACAAATACAACTTCTCACAAGATATTGATTATAGGATATTATTGCGAGAGCATATTTTTTATGTCCATTCGTTTGTTATATCATGTCAACCCTATCGAAATTTTGTATGAAAAAAAATATTGGTATATTTACCTTTACAACCCATGGTTATGGAGGCACCATTTTAGTAATGGGATCTTGAATTTATTGGTGAGTTAAAGAAATTATAGTAATGGTTTCAAGTGGATATTCACACTACTAATTACTTCACAAGATGGGTTGAGACAATACCCACAAAGAAATAAACTGACAAGGTTGTGATTGAGGTTTTAAAAGACAAACCATAACCAAATAAATAACCATTGACATTGTTAAGGCCTTTGGTTATATAGATTTTGAAAAAAAAATCTTTGATTATGGCATCGTCTTATCTCATTCATCAAACTACTACCCACATGGAAATGGATTGGCAAAGTCTAGCAACAAGAAAACTATGGGGGAGAATAATAAATGTTGGGATGACAAGATAAAATATTCTTTATGGGATGATCTAAGCAGTAGGAAAGAGGCAACGAGAAGAATCCCATTTGAACCAGTATTTAGAATGAATGTTATCTTGCCAGTCCATTTGAATATTACAGTGTATCAGTTTTTTTAACAATTTACATTAGACTAGAAGGAAGTTAAGGGTGAGAATATATCAACTAATATAAATTGAATAAAATTGAAGAAAAGCATTTGATCATTTGGAAAAACATTAGGACAAGTTAAAGGTAAATTCGACAAAACGGCCCACCAAAGGATGCAACAAAAAGGTGATGTAGTATTTATGTGGGATTGAATACATGAAAATCATGAAAGCATGGAAAGTTTGACAATCAGTGGCTTGGTCGTCATAGGACTGAATATGTTTCCAACCCAATCTATTTCTACCTCAATCATTTTGATGGAGAGAAATTGTTATTGCCTGTGACTGATCAATATCTGAAGTTTTACTATTCTAATGGCATTTAGTGCCAAATTTGTCATGCCCCATATTATTATTATTTATTTATATATTTAATAATAATAATAAAGAAGTATAATAATTATCCTAAAGGATCATAATAAGTACTAAAAAACAAATATTTGGGTAATAAAATAAAATGGTAAAATAAGTAACAGCAATTTATGGAGAAACCCTAAAATATAATAAATAATTAAATAATGGATCCTAGGGATCATGTTCTTTACCATGGATTGATTCTATATAAGGATGGAGAAGAAGGAGAAAAGGACATCTCATTTTGCCTGGGAAATTTGGGGACAAGGCTAAGAAGAGATAACATAGTAGTGGATTGTGGCCTTGGGGACTCTCAATCATGATGATTGAGGGGTTGATTGGGAAGAGAGTCACCCCCCACACTCTGTTGCAACACGCAAAATCAAGGATTGGAGTGCCACGAGGAAATGGATTTTGTCAGTTTTCATATAAGTTACTCAACAATCGTTCCTTCTTATTAATCATAAGTCATGTGTCTTTAATTTTATCAGCTAATGTTTATCAATTGTGTTGTTTATTTATGTATTAGAATGTGGGTCATGACATATGGTACCAGAGCGAGGTTCTAACCCTTCGGGCCTATGGGCCTTCCCAATTAGTTTTTTAAAAAATGGATCTAACTTATTCCCACTCTTCATCTATGGTGAGATTTGAGAATAAAACTGGAATATAAATGTAGAATTGTGGATCTAAAAGATAGATCTAGAATAAACTTAGAAAATAAATCTGGAATGTAGATCTAAAATATAAACTCAAAGGAAATTAGATCAACACTATTTCCATTTCCTGAAGGATTTGGTGGTTGTTTGTTGGTCGTAATTCAAATATAATATTCCATTGATGGACCTGAACCTTGGGATTCTTGATTAACAGATTTGGAGATCTCCAGAACAGGGCCAATCTGGAATTTTGACCAGATCCTCCATAAGTAATTTTGAGAAACAAATGATTGAGCACAAGTTCAATCTATCAATCTATAATGCAAATCTATTTGAGTATATGGTTTGATTGAATTTGATATTCAAGTGAAGTAGATCTATTAGGGTTTAATAATATTATGAGAAGGTGTTCAACACTTGTAAATCACAAACCCTCCATTGGAAACATAGATCTATTTCCTACTTGGTGGCATTATGATTAAAAACAACTAATGCTTGCAATGACCTCAATCTCTTCAATACTTCGCAGCCATTTCACTTCTTGAAGCTCATGGGAATGCGGAGTTGAATTTTTTAATCAACGGTACAATTAAATTGATCATTGTTGTCGCATTCATTTTCCATTATATTCAATTGTCTTTGATAAGATTTCTCCCAGATTCACAAAAAATCTTAATTTAGAAGAATTGTATTACATTTGTTCAAATTAGTTCAAGATGAACAATGGAACCAATGTAGGGTTGTTGATTATCCCAATAAACTTGGTCAAAATGAATTTTATTTTTGAATCTATGCTTGTGGTTTACCAAAGATACTTATCCTAAGTTGATAGAAAATTGAATAAGTGACACCTACATTACTCTCGAGTTTAGGGATTTAAATGAATTTTAAAGTCGATAGTATCAATGCCTTAATGCATCAAATATCATGGATTTTACCCTAAGTTTTTGATGAAATTCCAACAAATGGTTAATCTGGATTTATCATTATTACTGACATTTGGGGATTTAACTAAGTCATCAAGAAAGCTTTGATAAAATTCTATATAGACATTTTATTAAAGTTTAAGTATTTAACCAAACTCATGGTAAAAATTGAAATGAATTGTCCATCTGCATTGTTATTGAGTTCAAAGATTTAACCTAAGTCATTTCCACCAAATTTTTCATTTGCATTTTGAATAGAAGACAATAATTTAGTCATCTGATAAATTTTCAATCTATTGTGCACCTCTCGACACCACTCTCACAAGTTAATATACTCATCTACAATTGAATGTGATCCAACCAAAGGGAGAGGCATTGTTAGTGTAGGAAATAAAATGATAAGAGTTGAGTTCATTATCATCTCTCTGAGGTTCAATTGGATCTAATTACTTGTAAATTGAGTTCTAAAACTATCTATTCCCACCCTTTTAGACTTATTAAAAGGGGAAACAATATTCTTTCTATCCAGGTATGGGTTCTACTTCCTAACTACCTTCACTATATTGCAGTTTTTGGTACATTTATCTGAAGACTTAGCTACCCCACAGGGTTGATCTACATTTTTTCAAATCTTGCAAGCTTACCGTGTTCCTAAACTAGGGGTTGAGCTATATCCAAGGAGAAGTTTGCTAATGTGATCACATTATTTGTTAGCTCCATATTTATCTTCTTTGTACCCCAAGTCCATTGACCTTCCGAGTCTCCTTGACGTTATCTACACTTTGTCATTAAGTGATCCAAATCTGGTTATTGTATTTGTAGCTGGTTTTCAGGGTTTGTGTTACCTTTGTGGATGCATTAGGGAAAGATATTATTCCCTATACCAAATATCTAAAAAACTTGTTTGATCATTGTCTTATTATTTCTATCATTACCTTATTATAGGGCCTTTTACCATCAATCAAACTCTACAAAATGTATACCTATGGGTTTTGTTGACGACAATTTATGTCAACGGTACTTAGTCGGCAAAGTGTTTCCAGGTTCCCTCTTGAGCCACACTACTTGCGCAAAGCTTCACTTTTTCTCGTTAAATATTGGTGCAATGTTCGTAAGTGAATTTATTGTGATGCTTGACTTACTACTAAGTAGATCCCTTTACTCACTCCTCGCATTATTCACATCATCTTATTTCGCCAATGACACACAGGTCCAAAGACCCCTATGTCACCCTTCTTGATATATGCACCCACCTTATTCACTATATAGAAGAGAGACTCAATAATTATTCTTCAAAGTCAGTTATGGCCATATTATATATTTCAAAGCCATGCCATATTTCACCCAACATACCTCATTTTCTAAAATATGTCTCATGACTTTCCATCCATAATGTAACAAAAGTTATGTCATGTTCCTTTTGTTATAACTTAAACATTGTCACTTGCCTAAAGAAAGAATATATATTATTATGTATTGTCCCTCCATATAATAACTTTAGCACTTATTTTCGTCTCCTGTTGTTGGTTTATATGTATGAGTTTATATCTTTAACTTGATTGACCCAGGGTTCATGTCTATTGGGGTTCCAACAAATCCTCTAAAACTATCGGCCCTTCTGGTAAAATAGAAGGCAATGCAACGCACAGAGTGCATTTTGTAGTCTCACCCAAGATAGTCTTAATGGGTGACTGCAATACTCAGGTGTTTGCATTCTAGGATCTAGTGGAGATCTGAGACGTCTACGCTGAGAGTTATATTTAACTTATTAAAGCAATAAACTATCATTCACGATTATGCATGGAATATAATCAACTCATTCATTCAGCATGTTAATATCTACTTAGAAATAGTAAGAAAACACATGCATTCAATCACATAACACAGGTTTTACCGTGGTTCACCCCCTCCTCGGCTATGTCCACAAAGATCTGGCTCTAGGATCTTCTATTATATTAGTTCCAAAACTACAGTGCCATGCGCTTTACAACTCCTCTCGCTCAGGTTAGGATCTATTATGAGGCGGAATAGATCGCACCAGGATCCTCATCCCGCGATCTAAACCTCAAGATACACCCTCCTTACTCCTCTCCAGCTCAACAGCTTACAAAATTAGTTCATATAGCAAACTTAGTAAAACTAGCTATCAAACAAGACTCCTCCTTAATACCCTCTATATCTGCCTCTCCCTCGCTTCTATGAGACCTAGATGTCTATATTTATATATTTATGGCTCCCCATCCACTACAGTGTATTGAAAAAACCCTAACCCTAACGTCGTTAGGTCTTCCATGCATGTGTTTGTGTTGCTCTTGCTTCTAGTTGTTTCTTTCCTCATGCATGCCTTCCTTCCCAAAATACCCTTTCTTTCCGTTTTGTCCTACTTCCAACAGGCCCCCAACATTGACATGTGGCTCGTCCCGAGCCACCTAACCTTTGTGTGCTTCATCGATCTCCCTGGTGATCTCTTGGAACTTCTCCCTGAGCTATGTTGCTTGTGTTTGAGCTTGCGCAGTCTTCTCCTTGAGTGTGTCCAATGTCTATACTGCAATCGTTTCGTTGATCAATCTTGCACACTCTGTCTGGGTTTTTGCCATATATGTCTTTGCTTCCTCTGCTTGTGCAATGACCTCTGTTGTTTTCTCCTGGAGCGGTTCCATTTGAGCCTAGCCCTCCTTTTTCTGTGTCTATGCAGTGATGAGTTCTGCCTGCAATCTCTTCATATCTTATGCCCCTTTGACACGCTCTATGATTGACATTGTCTTATTCTTCTGATTTAGGTCTTGGATCATTGTGCTTATCCTTTCTCCTTCCTAGTCCCACTGCTGAACCTTCTGATCTTCTTCCAACTTCGTCCATAGCTACGTTTCTTTGTTGAACAAGTCGTATGTTGCATGGACCTGTCGTTCTATCTCTCATATCTTCTTTGTTTCCTCCTACTTCCTTTGTTCCCTTACCTCCAATGGGGTGGTAGGTGTGAGCTTCTCCCAAAGATTCTCGATTTCCTGCTGATATTGATCAATTTTCTACACAATCTGATCAATCTTTTATCTCGTTGTGATTTCAGCCACCTACACGGTCTTTGGAATCTTCTCATAGGCTACGACCACTTTCTGCTCCAATCCCTTCACATGTTCCCTCTCCTCTTTAGTCTCGAGCTTGGCCTGCTCAAATATCAATTCCAACTCATCCTGTTTATCCTTTACCTATTGCAATTCGGCCGTATCTATTTGTGCATGAGATTGTACCTCTTGTGTAACATTGACCTGTAGTTTATATAGGGCCTTGGTTGGTATCTATGACAATACCAACTGCAATTGAGCCAAGTTCTTCAGGGGTGTCTGCCCCACGATATTGTCCATGTGCGACATGCTAGGTGTAACGTGAAATGTTGAACTCGGTTGTGGTATCATCTGGACTGTATCCCGCTCACTTGCTTCAGGTTCTCCTCATGTCTGTGATGTTGATAGGCCCATTTCTATGTTGTTGTTGGTTGCCTGCACTTTCCTAATCTACATGAGGAGTTGTCGCATCTCTGTCAATTCTTCTTCAAGTCTATCCCTTTGGCGCACAGCATTCTCAAAATCCTCAAATGTGTGATCCTGGACCATTTGGGCTACCATTTCTGCATCATCCTCTGTGATCATGTATTCTAGGGGTGTTCTATGTGCCTTCATCTTATTGCACACACCCCCCGTCTGGCTGGTTGGCCGCTTAGTCTGGCCTGGCTCTTGTGGAGTAGGACTTGGTGTGGTCTCCTGCGCTACCTCAACCTATTTTTGTTGTACTTGGGGTGTATGTGTATTATTCTTCTTCCCCGTATGGAATCCTATATTGGATGTCCCCCCTTTATTTTGCTTTGGTTTTGTCTAGCCTGTCCTTGGTTTCTTGGGCACTGTGACTTCTTGGAGCTGTGTCTGTTCATGCCCTGCCTCCTCGGCATGTGTATGTTCCTACCTTACCTCCTCCTCCTCTACCTCTGCAGGTATTTCTCAAGTGAGGACTGGAATCCTCCATTCATCTTCCCAATCCTTGATGGCCATTTCTATGTCCCCCTCTATGATGCAATAGTATAGTTGTAGCCATTTCTTGTTGGGGTCCTTCTATGCCTAGATCCACATCGCATTTCTAGTGGCCTTGAAGTTATCTATGCCTTGATAGTTTACAACATCCTATGGTGTTATCCTCCAAATGTTGGCAATGGTCTCCTGTAGGTCGTGAAGATATCATTCAAATATAGCTACATTCATTATTCTATTCTTGGCGTCCGAAGTGGCTCCAAGCGATAAGTATCTCGCTCCATGATTGGGTTTGGTTCTGGTGGCAAAAAATGCATAGTTTGGTTCCTTCCATCCCATATCGGCTATCAGCATGATCAGCCATGAATAATGAAATTATGTCCCTATATCTTGCGCATCCTTGCAGTCATCTAGAAACAAATTCAACAAATAAGGGGCCCAGTTGATTGTGGTGCCCTCGACACACTGTGTTGCAGCTGCGACAACCCCAGTTGGGACTTCCTCCTTGCGGCATTTTCTGAGTAGCTTGTGGGCCATAATTTTTGTGGCCATTCTTTTCGTGATGTCACTGGTCTGTTTGATAATGATTCTGTGCATCACTCAGTGTTGTATTTCTTTTTCATCTCCTCAACGAGTGCTTTCTCCTTTGTTTTATCCTTGAGAAACTGTGTGAGATCCATGCCCCGTGATGCCATCCCTATGATGTATGCAATTATTTATACATTTATTGAGACAAGCTTGTCCAACCACAGATCTCCACCATGTGTGACCTCCATCAACTGCTTGACGCAATTGCTTGCATACTAGCCTCTGCCAAAGTGTGGTAGGTCCAATAGACCTAAAATCCCAATTTTGGCCAATCATGTTGTCCACTGTACTGGTTGATGAATTGGTTCCCCAAAGGGATCTACACCCACATTCTGTAAGTAGACTTGCTTCACGAACTATGGGAACTTATCCATGTCTGTTACATCATGGTCTGAGTACCTTAATTTTTTGACATAACCTAACAAATTTTCTTTCACCCGTACCCCTTCTGGTATGCGCGGAAAAACAATTGATGTGGCGGGTTGTCTGTGCATTGACCTAGGTATTTTATGCTTGTCCTTTCATGGTGGTGGTTGACTTGAGGTTCCAGCCTCCATTAGTCATTCTTCATCATATTTCTTCAGTCAGATAGTGACAACTTCCACTGCTCCCTTCTGTGGGTGTTTCGACATGGTTGTCTGTGACTCTTTTGGATCAGCCACTTCTTCCTGATTTGGAGTCGTCCCATTGACTCTCAGGGATTCTATAGGGTATTCTGGCTGCACTTGACTGCATGTGTCCTCATTATGTCGGCCCTGTCCCTCTTCTGGCCTATCGATGTCCATGGTCGCAAGTGCTATCTGTTGGGTTTCCTCTACCATAAGTGTCAAGCTTCCTAGTGTTGTATCCGGTGATGGGATTCCATTCGCTTCCAACAATGGTTGTTGTCCTCTTCCCTGCAATTGTGTTTTTGCTTTGGTCCTAAATTTGTGTTGTCTAGCAATCTGGCTTGATTCTAATTGTTTTGGTGGTGCCATGGTGGTAAAATTTGATCGTTCGTTGAGCTCAGTGGCCACTGCACCCTCTGTAAACTTTTCTTTGTGTTTTGTATGCTCTATCACTCTTTACCTTTTCCAACTTTGCAATAAGATTTTTTCTCCCGCATCCTTGCTTTGTATGGGTGTCGTGTGAAGCTTGTCGAAGATGTTACCTTTATTATGGATTCAATGAACCTCTCGTTCCTTTGTACTTTCCATTACTTTCCCTCGCCATCTCTAGTTGGCGCGATTAATGCGGTGTCCCATCAATCATTTCTGGCATTCAATTTCGCTAGCCTTTTTCACTTAGCACTTCTTTTGTCGTCTTCTCCTTTCCCTCTTGTTTTCGTGTTGAACTGACTATTGGCCTTGTCTTCGTTGGGATCATATTCCTAAGTGTGTGTGCTCCTTCTCCTTTTGGCGCACTGTACCTTTTTTTTTGTCGTTTGATACCCTGTTTTTTTTTTTTAAAACTGTGCGGTGACTTTCAAGTTTTGGATGGTCGACTGTCCTTATACAGCTTCAGTCAGCTTCCATTGATCATTCCTCTAAGTTATGCACCTCCTAAGTCCTTCAGCTATACATCTCCCCCATCTGTGACAGTTTTAACTTCATATGGTCCTAACCAGTGCATTCTGAGTTTTCCTAGATGTTAAATGGATTTGTTGTCATACATCAACACTAAGTCTCCTTCCTTGAAAGTTTTCCTCTTGATATGTTTGTCATGCCAAGCTTTGTCCTGCTTTGGCCTACTTCCAACACCTGCAAACAATTCCATGCCCTCTCTATTTAATGAAATATTATGGATTATCAAGATCATATTTGTGGCAATAAAGTAATGGAGCATGATGCAAAATATTATAAAAGGCATGGAGACTATATTTGTGTGTCCCAATGTCGTTCTTAGTTGACAAACTGTTTTTTGTTGTGGCAAGTTAACAATTATTGCAATCTTTGTAGGATCTACTAGTAAGCCTTGCTTGCATACTATATGGTTCAATAGTATCCCAAATGGTGTTTTGAAGATGCAGTTCTTGATGTTTAATGTTATCTAGCACTACCTGCACCTTTCTAGCATTAGTCACAAGACCTATACATGGTATTTCAACAGACTATAGACTGTCCAATCGTCCAAGTATACTTCTAGAAACTGGCGGATAAATTCCTTAAATGCAGCTATGACTACTCTAGAAAATATTGTTGGTGCATTCTTTAGTCCAAACAGCATGACTGTGTACTGGTAGGATCCCCATTCTCTAGAAAATGTGGTCTTTTATATGTCTTCTCGTGCTATCTTAATCTGGTGGTAGCCTAAGAATCCATCAGTGAATGAGTAAACTTCGTGTCCCCCTACGTTCTCCGACACTTCATCCATAAAAGGTGTAGGGAATGGGTCATGTAGGCATGCATCATTCAACTTCCTCAAGTCGATACATATTCTTATCTCGCCTTGTTTTTTCTCCTAAACTTCCATCGGGCTTATCCATTCTGATTCTTCCACGGGTTCTATGATTCTAGCCTCAAGCATTCTATCGATCTTAGCTTTAACTTTTTTCTTATATATTGGGTTTAGTCTGTATGGTCATTTTCTGATTGGTCTTGCTTCCGCTCTGAGTGGTATCTTCATTTCTCCTAGCTCTCCCACTATGCCCTTCATTTCTATAAATGTTGTGGGGAACAAGTCATTGTACTCGCGCAGTAACTCTGTTATGATTTGTATTGTTTTCTCATCCTAGTAGTCTCCAATGCTGGCCATTTTGGGATTCTCTATTGTCCCAATCTTGACTTTATTCACCTTGATTGGCGCAGCAATTACTTCTAATTCTAGAGGTGGACCTTCCACTTCTCTTTCGCCTTCTGCTTCCTCAATCTGGGTATCACGCAGATCGTCTTCATCAGGTGCTTCTTCCTGCACATGGTAGCATGACAAACGTTCTTTCATTGTCTGTCGGTTCCGTTGTTGTTACTATGTTATGAGTTCAACTTCTGGCTCCTTAATGAATATTACCCCTCTTATATGCTTAAGTGTTGCATCTATGTTGGGGTTCTCATGGTTGAATGAGAAAGTGACTGTAAAATTATGTTGCAATACCGGGCAGTTCGTAGTTCCTCTGTGCAGTTCCTAGTATATATACCAGTTTGTTGGTATGCCCTCTAAAGTGTGTACGAAATGAAGAGTTTATTCCTCTGGGGGTGTCATTTTCCACAATGCTCTGCACTTCTCCAAGTGTTTCATCGGTGCCCCATGTCCATTGTACTCTTTTTGTTGGTTGCTTCTCTGTTTTGCACCAAACCTTATGTGCAGTAACCACTTGCATTGGTACCAATCCTTGATTGTTTATTTGTGAGTGCCCCACCATCTTGAAGGTGTGGCCTTGAGTTCTATATCGAGTACTAAGAGTCTCTGAATTTCTAACACTTCATCCTCGTACTGTGCCAAGAATACTTCTAGGTCATTTCCTCCATGGAAACTAGGTGGTTCCCTTATCTCCGTACCTACCCATCTTACTACGCGGTCTATTCTTGCGCATATTCTTGTGGAAATTTTGTGTGGCCTTTGTTTCTAGTTATCTAAACTTGTATCTGAGTCTGTCGCACATGAAGTAATGCTCTGCCAACTGAGTATCCCATCTGCAATTTGGTTTATGTAATCCTCATCACACACAGTTGTTCTGTACAACTGGATGATTTCCTCTAAGTCTAAGCAAGTAGGTTCTACAAACCTTTCCCCTTCTAATGGGTCTAATGGCGCAATGACTCTGTATTCCCCTGACTCAAATGTCATTTTTCGAGTCTTTAAATTGATTATGGAATGGTTATCAAACACCCAATCCAAGCCGAGAAATGTTGGATATGGTGTTGTGTCGTCCACTATTTCAATCACTTCAAAGTCTGCTTTAGTGCGCACTCCATCTAGGTCTATTGTCACTCCTTTCAGTCTATCGATTGGTAGAACTCTGTGTTGGTTTGCTAGTTTCAGTTGAATAGGTGAATATCCTAATGTGGGATCTCCCATACATTGCCATGTCTTCTTGGGTAATACATTGACTTTAGATCCTAGATACAGTATGATATCTCCCATGTTCAAATCTTTGATGTTGGAATTCATCCTGAACTCCTTACTTGTTATTCTCCTTGTATGTAGGTGATTCACTGTTTTTTGTTCTAGTTTTCCTTCTATCTCTATGCTACATTTTTCTAATATATTTTGCAATATTTTGACAGAGGATGGGTCATTCAATAGTTTTACACATGATTGAAAAAATCCTTTGATTGTACTTACTTGTCCCAGGGGCTGCATTTCTTTGGTATGATCCAACAATGGAGGCATCTCGTACTCTGGCTCTTCCTTTCTTTGCTGCGCAGTTGAAGTTGATGCAGTGTCTTGCTTCAAGAATTCTTGGCTGGCTTGCTTAAATGTTTCCTTCTCCTTCTGTGTGTCAAATTGTCTCCTTGGTTCAGCATTCTTCTTCACCCACTAGTGTTGTACTGGCTCTTGTTGGACTGCGTCGTTTCCTGTTTTGGCTACTCCACGCGTAACTATGTTGATGTTTCATCCTTCATCCCTCACTTCGGCTGAAATCCATTGAACATTATGGGTGTTTTGATTCCTCTTTTTCTAGATCTTTCCTAGTAGCATAGGACATTCTTTCGTGTCATGATCCGATGCGCGACAATACATACAAGTTGTTGGTGGAAGTGAACATTCTCTTTCATAATGTCCCATTTGTTGACAGTTGTGACATACCACTAGTCCTATACCTCTTCCAAAGCCTCCTCTTGCTCATCCTCCACCTTTGTATCTCACTCGATCTCCTCTTGGTGCGTTATACAGAGGCACCTGATTGTACTGTGCGGTGTTGCACTGAGGTTGTGTTGTGTTGTACTGTGGTTGTGCGGTATTATATGGTGGTTGTGCAGTATTATTCTTTCGTCGCATAGTGTTGTATGGGACTGGAACTTGGTTAAACTATGGTGCAACTTTCTGAGTCATCATTTTTGTCTACACCCTATCTGCATCTGATGTCCTCTCTCGCATCAAATCCATAGTTCTACAATCTTTTTCATCATGGCCCACTAACCTGCAAAAGTTGCAATATGAACTCTTTGGGACTGTCTGGTATTTTTGCATCATTGTGCAGTGATATGGATCGTGGCCCAGTTTCTTACAAATATCGCACCATAGTCCTCCTCTTGGTAATGGATTTGGCATTCCTACTGCCATGTATTGCGTGAATGTTGGACATTTGTTCTTGTGGTGTCCTTCCGTCCTACATGTGGTACACCAAACGGCTTCTTGTTTTTCCTTACTTTTGTTCTAGTTTAGTTGGAACGTTAAGTTCTTCAAATCCTCCTTCAGATCTTCGTTGGCTGGATCTGTCTATTGATATTGGTTTTCTTCTAGTTGCATCACTGCCTGTAGAGGCTCTGCCTGTGTCTGAAAATTTTGTTGTTGCAATGGGTATTTTAAGTGTGGTAGCATTGAATTGACGATCAGGTGCATGTGTTGCATATCGGTCATGAGATATTTCAATTTTCCTTTCAGCCGCTTGAATCTTTGGTCAATATCCCATACGGATTCTCCTAGTTTCTATCTACTTTCTATCATCTCATTCATGTATTGATCCTATGAGCTTGGCTTCTGAAACTCATTTATCAGTAATTTCTTGATGTCCGCAATTATTTTGGTTGTCCCTGGTGGATTGTTTGTAGCTAAAATCATATACCAATATAGTGCATGATCCTTTAGTGTAATCTCTATCTGTGCAAGTTTAGTATCTTCGTATGTGATATGTTTCGCTTCCCAAATCTTTTCACATATAAAAAAAAAAAAAAAAAAAAAATGGGTCCTCCGACGCTTCTCCTCTGAATTTCGGTAACCTGATGGTGGGATCGTTTCCTACCATCCTAAATGCTGAACTACTACCTCTGCGCGGTGTAGATACTTGACTAGTGCTTCCTGAGCTGGCTCCTCCAGTTGTTGTTCCTTGTGTAGATGTACTTCCTACTGTCTTTCTTCTCCCAAAATTTGGTTGTCTAAATGGTGGTGTTCTTTTTGGTATGTTAGTCGCACATGGTTTTATGGGTTCCACATTGGCATTAATATGAATAGGATTGTTGCCTTCTCTTCCCACTCTTGGACCTCTCGGCTTCCTCTCATATATTTTGTGCAGGATTTCCTCAATATGCTCCACAACCTGGAGATTCTCTACCTCTTATTCATCACTTTCCAAGCCTTCCCTCACGGCTACAGCTCTCTTCTTGGTGTTCACCTTGTATTGGTAGGGTACTCCACTAGACGTCTTTCCACCTGTCACCATGATCCGCTTGATCTGGTCGTCATCCATCATGATTGGGTCCAAGGGTTCCTCATTCTTTCATTTATCCACCTTCTCCTTCCATTTCTCCTTGTTCCGTCAGTGCTTCCCCCCTTCCCCCATGCACGCAGGAAATTTTAGATGTTTGACTCCATTGTCATTACACATTTGTTATATAGCAGTATCTTGATAGATGTATATAGCAATCGAATATACCTTCCTTGAGGCCTGCATAGAAACTCTTGCTCCACTGCGTTGTACGACTTCGTTGTATCTACTACAAATTCTGTTATAAATCCTACTACAATACTGTCGAACCAAAAATATATTGCATGCGTGAATTTGTTGTTCACCTGTTGTAACTGCTCAATCTGAATTGAGGTCCACTCTAACTGTTGGATCCAGTTTGTTGTGTGGTTATATTTCAACATCAATATCCACTCCTGCAATAAGTGTGGAAAATCACAGAAAAAGACTTCATGCAGATCAATAAACATGTATTTGTCAATATATTTGTGCGGTGTTACTCTAGGGTTTATGTTATATTTCTACACAAACTCCTGCTCCTTTGTCTTCAGAAAGCTTTCAATCTATACTTTTGTGGGATTCCACGGTCTCAACATACCCTTCTAGAAGCGCATTCTCACCTTCTTGTTGACTGATTCAATATTCTCATGCCCTGCCTTTCGCAAATCTTACGTATCTTTTAACAGATTTTCAACAGATCCTATCTACTCAATCCTATATTGTTCCAACCAACGGCAACGGAACCATTTGTTCGTTTATATGTCTAAGTTTATATCTTTAACTTGATTGACCCAGGTTTCATGTTTACTGGGGTTCCAACAAATCCTCTAAAACTATCAGCCCTCCCGGTAAACTAGAAGGCAACGCAGCGCACAGAGTGCACTGTGCGGTCTCACCCGAGATAGTCTTAATGGGTGACTACAATACTCAAGTGTTTGCAGTCTAGGATTGAGTGGATATCTGAGATGTGTGCACTGAGAGTTCTATTCAACTTATTAAATAAATAAACTGCCATTCACGATTATGCATGGAATATAATCAACGCATTCATTCAGCATGCTAATATCTACTTAGAAACAGTAATAAAACACATGCATTCAATCACATAACATGGGTTCTACCATGTTTCATCCCCTCCTGGGCTACGTCCACAAAGATCTGGCTCTAGGCTCTTCTATTATAGTAGTTCCAAAACTACAGCGTCGCGCGCTTTACAACTCCTCTCAGTTGGGTCAGGATCTATTATGAGGTGGACTAGATTGCACCAGGCTCCTCATCCTGTGATCTAGCCCTCAAGATACACCCTCCTTACTCCTCTCCAGCTCAACATCTTACAAAATTAGGTCGTATAGCAAACTTAGTACAACTAGCTATCAAACAGGACTCCTCCTCAAGATCCTCTATATCCGCCTCTCCCTCTCTTCTATGAGACCTAGATGTCTATATTTATATATTTCTTGCTCCCCATCCATTACAGTGTATTGAAAAAACCCTAACCATAATTTCATTAGGTCTTCCATGCATGTGCGCGTGCTTCTCTTCCTTTCAGCTGTCGCTTTCCTCATGCATGTCTTCCTTCCCAAAATAGTCTTTCTTTCCGCTTTGGCCTGCTTCCAACCCCTGCAAACAATTCCATGCCCTCTCTATTTAATGAAATATTATGGATTATCAAGATCATATTTGTGGCAATAAAGTAATGGAGCATGATGCAAAATATTATAAAAGGCATGGAGACTATATTATGTGTTGTTCTATATGTGAGACCGTCTAGACTATCGTCATTTTTCCTCCCTTAAGCGCAAAAACATTTTATTATGACGAGTTTAATGCAATCATTTGGAACCTGTCAAGGCCGATATATGGAGACCTTCTATCATAATTACTCAAACAACAATGAGGGACACATATATTAGTTGTGAATAAGGTTGCAAATTTTATCACTCAAGGCCGATATATGGAGACCTTCTATCATAATTACTCAAACAACAATGAGGGACACATATATTAGTTGTGAATAAGGTTGCAAATTTTATCACTCATTCAGAGGTAGAACTAGATGGCGAGAACAACATCAGTTTTGTCATGTATACCGACAATGTCCACAACAGGGATTACCACATACTCCACTTGCCTAGTTGTTGGGCTAACTTCCAAAGTATCCAACAAATATTATACAATTCAAGTCACTCCATTACGCTCAGATTTTGATAGCAATGCAAACCGGTGGAGAAGTAAATCTAATACGTTTACTGTCTTTGCTGCTGCTCAAATGATGAAGGGATCAGTTGGTCTAGTAGATCAAAGTGTCCTCCAACAGACTCTACTGCGTGATTAAAATGGATGGTATTTTCCAGTGGCTCACTGTAACATTCTTTCTGTGGTTCATTATGGCCATCTACTTTGACAATATGCTCCCATATGTATTGGTTTTACTTTTCGAAGTTATCATATTGGACGGGAAAAACTAGCGATCAAGTCGAAGTCAGTGGTTGGTGTAGTTGGACAAGATATGTTCCACCATTATCTGAAAGTAGCCATGATGATGAAGATTTGCTACAGTGGAATCATTTGTCAGACAACAAGTAACTGATAATACGAAGGGTTCAAATGTGGTTGTCCAAGTCTGTGGTCTTCTCAAGACATTCCCTGTTATAAGAAATATGGTTGGTTTCTGCAAATGCATAAAAAAGGATCCCAACCATGCTGTAAATGGCTTGTGGATAAACATTGAGAAAGATAAGCTATTATGTCTCCTTGTACACAATGGAGCTGGGAAAACAACTACAATCAATTTCCTGATTGGAATTACTCCAATAACAGTTGGTGACGCACCGATCTATGGGGATTCTATCAAAAGCACAAGTGGAATGTCAAACATTTGAAGCATAATGGGAGTTTGTCCTCAGTTTGATATTTTGTGAGATGCTCTATCAGCTCAAGAACATTTATATCTATTTGCTGGAATCAAAGGCATGCCAAGACCTACCATTAAATCTGATGCAGAAAATTTGTTATCACAAGTAAAGCTATCAGAAGCAACTCACATTCGGGTTGGCAGTTATAGCGGAGGAATGAAGCGTCGCCTTAGTATGGAAATATCCCTCATAGGATATCCTAAACGGGTTTTCTTGGATGAACCTACTACTGGCATGGACCCTGTTATACGAATATATGTATGGAACGTCATTGATGATGCGAAGAAGGGTCGGGCCATTGTCTTGACAACTCATTCAATGGAAGAAGATGATATATTGAGCGAAATAATAGCCATCATGGTTAGAGGGAAGCTACGATGCATTGGCCACAACATGCAGATCTTCAAGTAAATGGAATTGCAGTTCGTGTGACAAACAGACCATCTCCTCAATTACGTGAAGCCAATGGTCGTGATGTGGGTGCAAAGATCGTAGCATACAACCTGCAAAGATCGATTGAGTCTCATCTATTTTGGCAACACGTAAACATGATAGACAGGTTGTGTTTGGAAGAGTATGTATTCTTACCCTCTTTCCTTGGACATGCTCAGTGAATAATCCAGGCAGTAAGAAGACGTGCTCCCGTTCATAGTCATGTTTTCTTATTATCATCATCATAAATAGATTAATATGTTAGGAAAGCAGAGAGGAAATATATATTATTAAGTTGCGCAACTAAAAAAAAACGAAGAGGGCCAAGTAATTAATCAATTAATGAATTTTATTTTTATTATTATTGAGAAGTGGTTCCAGTACCGGTTGAAGATAGTTAAAAAATGACTTCTAACCACTTGAACTCCCCATCAATCATTATAAGATGAACAGGCAGCGCGCAACTAATAGATGGAGAATTTTTCTAAAGAATAATTTTCTGAAGGAGAAATATTTAGAGAAAAACTTTAGAGAGAGAACTTTGGCAGAAAATTCAAAGAGATGTATGCTTGGAGGCTGTGAGGACTGCTTATTTCATTCTTCTCTTACATATTCAGCAGGGATTGATGGAATCATTGGCAGAAGGGGGTCTTGTGAAACAGCGAAAGGGATAAATCGAGGATGAGTTTGATGGCCTTCATAAGGTAAATGTTTACTTGTTAGTTTGTTGTATTAAAGCTCAATTTTATTTGAGGCTAATCGGTTTCTATATGCAGGTTTTCTCCTTGTGATCTACCACCATTGCTTCATTCCACTTCTGTCTCATCTTTCTTCTTTTCCTCTCCGTGCTTGGTCTTTCTATTGTACATTGTGTCTAGAGGGGCTAAAGACCATATACCTGGCCCTAGTCTACGCAGAGACTTGTAGATTTTGAAAATTTATGAATTTATATGGGAAACATTGACATGAAGATCAATTTATTTTTCACTCTGAACTATCTCTTTTATTATTTCTTTAAAATCCTTAGTTTTCCTCATCTTCTTTAATTACAACATTAAAGATAAAATTATAAAAAGACAAACAAAACATGTTTATTTTTTAAATAATCATGCCTATAAAGTTTTATTTATTAGCTTGTTAGTGTGCATAAACTTTTATTTTTGTTTATTTTACTATTTTGATTTTATTATTTTTTTTAATTACATCCTAACTTCTAAATGAAAATATAAAAATGTTATATCATCAAAATGTTATTTCTTTATAGTCTTCAAACTAAGGTTTATTCAATAAACTTTTATTTCAATTAAAATCACTTTGAAACTAACATAATTGTATTAACTTTCCTAGATTTTGGTTAACCTTGCTTTAGTTATTGCTAAAATAAATACAAAGCATTTTCCTTTTCCATTTTATTTATTTAATTTTTGTTACTTCAAATGTATAAAACCCCACATAGAAGTAATTAAATTGTTAAATAGCATAAAGATCATAAATTAAATAAAAATTAAATATTACTAAAAGTAAAATTACAAGGCAAAGGAATCTATGGTTGGATTGTAGGTTAGGGGAAAATTGGACTGGAGTTCAATGCGCTTTATTGTATGGAGATTTAATCCTAGGGTGATATTCTTGTCTCTTCTCACCTAGCCCCACGAGAGGTTGAAATGTTGATGTTGGTGACTCCCTAGTCTCTTGACGTCAACAGGTTGGAGAGTTTTATGTTGAATATTAGTGAACAAATGATAAATTTGGATATCAATTTGGCTTATATATTATGTTTTATTCCATTCTTCATCAATTTGTATCGTCACCATCACCTCGATTTGGCTTTGGACATACACAACAACAGTGAAACAACCATAAGAATGTTAATATTATTATTGTTACCAAATCAAATCAGGGGCCAACGATATATGAGCAAATAACAGGAAAGGTAGGTGGTATCCCTCCATAGTCTATCGTTATGTTGTATTGAAGACAAATTATAGAGATATTGATAATCTTTTCTTCTAGATTTATGTATTTGTATATATTATTGTTATGAATTATTGCTCTAGTTAATGATTTTAATTACTTTGTTTATAGTTATATCGATATATTGCAATGGTAGGTTGTAACATTCCCACTATAATCTCATGTTTAATTAATTCTTAATGTAGATATAATGTGTGGCTATGGCCCAAGCGATGCATATGAGAAAAGTGTTTTTAAGTTTTAATAATAAAATGTGATGTCGGTTGCTAAGGGGACATGGACAAAAATGGGGGTTGAATTAATCCACAAGAGAGAGGAGGGTCTAGAAGAATGTATAATATGGGTCCAAGGGTGGAATTACTCATATCTATTATTCACCCACATTCCTGAATTTTATTTTGACAATGTATTAAACTTTAGTTTATGATTGAGTGTTTCCAAAGCCAATCATTGAATGCATGTAAGAGGGTGGGTGTGAGAAATCGCATCCCATAATTATTGGGAGCATGATGGCTTAGAACAATCATCTTGGGGAAGTGTTTGAGTCAATAAAACAACCAAAGGGAGGAAATTTGTATGGGGGAGTAACAACAATTTTAGATGATCAATGTTTTTGCATGAGCAGCAAGCAGAGAGCAAGAAAGAGAGCTTGGAGCTGGAGCAGTCATAAAGGAAACATTCTAGAGAATGTTGAAGCATTTTTGGAGCATATTGGAGCTAAATATTGAAGAGTCGGGTTGTTAGGCCTGAAGAGTGAACTCCGATGTGAGTTGCATTGTAACATCAAGTGTTGTTGTTGTTTGTTGGTAGTTTTCCTAATAGTGAGTTCCCTTGAGTTTCTTAGTTGAGATATTTTTGGTTACATGTGCCAGAGAGATCCTAATAAATGAATGGGATGCCCAAGGGACTGAAGTAAGTGAAGTTGTACATTACTTGGGTTGGGCAGGTCAAGAGGAATGAGAGCTTGTGAAAAAACAAGATAGTTGTAGGAGAATATCAATGGGTTGTGGGATTTTTTAGTTGTGAGTGGACAATGAGAGACCACCCTCTTTTGTTGATTGTTTTCCCCAGCTCAGGGGTGACTTGTTGTTGAGATTTGAAACAATGAGTCTATGGTTGGGTGGAACGTCCATCCCAAGTAGTTGGTTGCACAATTATTTTTAAAACATAAGTGGTTTATCTGCTTTCTATGTTATATTATGTGTTTAATTGTTGTGTTTTACTTTGAGTATGAGAACATATTTATATGCTACTACGATGGAGTTTATTAGTTGAATTTCATGTATTTTTTAGAATGATGTAGATGCATTTAATTAATGGTAACAAATAGTAGCTAAATATGGTTGTAATTTGTAGCTGAGAGCTACAAGAAATTAATTAGATAACATAATTTTTAATTTATGTGTTTTTCCGCACGTAATGGACCTCAATTGGACTAGGAGATGTTATATAGGTTATTCGTAAAGTGTTAAATTATGTACAAATATCTACTAAAATTAATTTCCCACTTGACAATTTCAAACTCGGATGAGTTTAAGGTGATCATTTTTAGGGATTCCATAGTAATATTTAGCAAGGTAGCCCTAATTCTCATCTATGTATTTGGTCTGACATCATCAGTTAGGGTTTCTCATACCCATCTGTATATTTGGTATTCTGGCATTGTTATCTAGGGTTTATGCTTGTAATAGTATTTACAGTGATTGAATTTCTAAGTATATGATTTCTAATAGGAAGATCTACCCATGCAACTATGTATACACTTTACTTTGTGATTGTAGAATTCTATGAATTAGTCTACCTGCCATTATTCCTATCAACAACTTCAAAGAAAGTATTCCCATAAGAAAAAGGGAGAGATCGATGGGTTGGTGCTATTATAGAGGTCGTGGAAAAAAAATTGTTGTTGTGCATTGATATATTTACACATTGACCTATGAGTTCTTGTTAGGTGTATCTACGGATGGGTGGTTGGGAGTCCTAAATCACTAGATTCGCCTAATCTCATCCTTGAAATTCAAATATAGGTGAATATTAAAATCTCTATTAAAATTCGTCGAACAATTAATGAAATTCATCCATGACTAAGGAGGTCGTTGTTGAATTATAGTGTGTAAATGTCAAAGGAGGGAAGACATGTAGATTTGAAAGGTGGAATGATCTTTTCTATTTTCTCACACCCTTGCGAAAACAAAAAAATCCATCAACGGTACACATTGTTACATATAACATAATGCTAAAGTCGAGGGATGCTCCTATGGTTACAGGTAGGAGCTAAAGGAGGGATCATACATGTTACACGATGAATATTGAAGGCCTTGTAACATGAATTGCATGTCCTATGTTAAAACAAATATATAAATATATATACAACTTAAAGAGTGACACATGCAACCAACGACTGGGATGGTGGCTTCATAATACTCATTTTTAATCCTCCAGTGTTTTGTCATTGTTGTAATAACAATGTACAATGACCATTTCCAAGACGCACAGTCACATACCATGTCTCCAGTAAACCCACCACAATCAAGGCATGTATCAAAGGCCAAGTATGGCTAGCATATGGTTGAAAAGAGTGTGGCTAGCATGGTTGCATCGAGCGGTGCTCTACAGCCCAATATGGGGGAGAAGTTGTCACATTGGTGATGTTAGATTTCAAAGATTTCTAAAAGTTAAAGTTTGCTCAATTAAAAGCTCAATTAATATATATCATGTTTACTAATACTTTAGTATATTACTATTACTTTAGTAAATTTATTATTACTTTAGTATTTACTATTACTATTACTTCTATTACTTTAGTGTATTTACTACTACTTTAGTATTTACTATTTACTATTACTATTCACTATTTAGAGCTATGAAAAATGATTCAGTGTATTAATTAATCAAAGAAATAATACAAAGTAAATTAACACAATGATAAATAATTTAGAGCAATTAGTTGCATTGATTTAATGCAAAAAAATATGTGTTGATGTAAGTGATGATACAATAATAAAATATTTAGCTTACTCAAGTAGTTGTATTCATTTTAACAATTATATAACATAAAACAATAGGGTGCATTGATTTCAGTGATAATACTATGAAAAATGATTCAATGCATTAATTAATTGAAGAAATGATACGAAGGAAATCAATCCTCTATATTGATAATACTATGAAAAATGAAACGAAAAACTATGTGTTGAGTTACATCCATATTCCAAAGTTATAAAAAATGATTTACATAATCAAGTAGTTGTATTCATTTTAACAATGATACAACACAAAACAATAGGGTGCATTGATTTTGGTGATAATAATATGAAAGTTTCAGTGCATTAATTAATCAAAAAAATGATACGAAGGAAATTAATAGTCTATCTTGATTTCAACTGTGAGATACAACATATTAGTTGCATTGATTTAATGCAAAAAAAAAATATGTATTGATATAAGTGATGATACAATAAAAAAAGATTTATCATAATCAAGTAGTTGTATTCATTTTAACAATGATATAATATAAAACAATAAGGTGCATTGATTTCAGTGATAATAATGTAACATAAAACAATAAGGTGCATAGATTTCAGTGATAATGCTATGGAAAATGACGAAGGAAATTAATCCTCTCTATTGATTTCAATGCTGAAATACAACAAATCATAAAGTAAAATGAATATAATGTGAAAACAAATTTCAAAATAGATGTTATAAGTTGAAGGTGCTTCCCTAAATATGGCTCTCTTATAGAAATTTATTGATCTACCTTTCAATTTCTATACTTTCATTTGGGTTGAGTCGATAAGTTCTTGACTCAATGGAGCATTAAATTAGTCATTGTGGAGGAAATCCTTTTGGATTTTCAAATATTTTTTCAGAGGATTGAAGCATTAGGGTGCATCGATTTCAATGATAAAACTGTGAAAAATTATTTAGCACAATCAAGTAGTTGAATTCATTTTAACAATGATATAACATAAAACAATAGGTTGCATTTATTTCAATGATATTACTATGAAAAACGATTTAGTGTGCTTAATTAATTGAAGAAATGACACATGTCCCTCCTAAAAGAATAATCTGTGCTCTTTGATATATTCTTGGAGAAAATTTTAAGGGAACTATCTTAGTTGCACGTAGTCTAAACGTCTGACTTTTTGGCGTTTTCCCTAGCATATTTTCCAATCAATTTTTCCTTAAATCTGGCAAAACATTGTTGTAACTCCATATTTGAGTGATTGAGTCTATATAATTCGAGTGCCCTGAGGGTTTTTCAGGTTGGTGAATCAATTTATGCATTCAAAAATGCAATTTAAATAACAAAAAATGGTCATTTCACCAATATTTGTTTCGTCGGATTCCAATGAAAAAGTTCAAAAGCTCGAATGTTTATAAAAAACCATCATATTTTTTCTCTATGATTTATAACAATTAGTTGCATTGATTTACTGCAAAAAAAATATGCATTGATTTAAGTGATGATACAATAAAAAATGATTTACAGAATCAAGTAGTTGTATTCATTTTAACAATGATACAACATAAAACAATAGGGTGCATTGATTTCAGTGATAATTATATAACATAAAAAATAGGGTGCATTGATTTCAGTGATAATACTATGAAAAATGATTCAGTGCATTAATTAATTTAATAAATGATACAAATGAAATTAATCCTTTGTATTGACTTCAACTATGAGATCAAACAAATCATCAAGTGAAATCAATTTAGCAATAATTTTGTAACATCCCCAGCGACATGTTGGGCTATGCCACTTGAAATTTCAAACTTTGATGCTAATTTAAATCATAAATACTCTGCAAATGCATAGATTCATACAAAATAATAACAAAAATGTGCATGCAACATACACAGGAAAAATCCATGAAAACAAATGCATAAATATTAACGCATCATATGAATTCACACACAATTGACACTTATCTTTGATTTAAAAGAACACCAACTGCGCACAGACCTTCCACGTTCCTCCCAGCCTTAGACCACACTACTCATAACTCTCAGTAGTGGGTCATCCCAGAGATGGGACTAAACTCCACCTGGGTAAAGGATTCTTAGCCCGAATAAGGTATCTCAGACAATAAGAAAACTCAGTCGCATGTGTCAATTCAAACTTAACATCCTACAGTCCTTCATTCCCCACATGCTTGTTCCACCCCAAAAAATGTGCTCCTTCTCTACTCAATGATCCATCAACTACCCTACTTCCTTTTCGGGGCTTCAGCAACATGCCGGAAATGAAGTCTCAGATCCCTGTAGATGCAGTTTGGCACCTAGGGAATCAATACCCAACAATTCTCTCACCTGGAGAGAATGCTAACGGTCTTGAAAACCTACCTCTTCAATATCCTATGGGCTTGAAAACCCACTTCTTCATTCCATCTCCAAATCTAACCAAGGTTCAGGCGATGGTAACAGCGCGGTATGGATGACAGCTCAATGAGTGAAGGAATGATGATAGAATTATAGGAAAATGAACTAAGTCCAAACTGTGTGTATGCATGTTCCCAACTTTACAGTTGTCATGTTGAGAACTACCTTGGGCCCACTTTTCCCCATCCTTAGAACTTAGGATAAAATAATTTTTTGTACTTTATACTTTAAGGAATATTAATATAATATTCCTTTGGGATTATGCCCCTCTGTCTTAGCCCCTTATCCTTAACTCGTATCCCCCTTTCCCTATCTAGTGGAATTTAGTCCCCCATACTCTTTTATATGGTTGGTCTACAACAATGATGTTTTTTCATTAATATTTGCATGTGATTACATATTACAATGATGGCTCACTGGTCATTCAACATTTGGCTCTCCAACCTAATAACCACACAAGAACTCTGGCCTCAAAATACATAGACACAAAGGTACTTTGGCCCCAAAACCGCACACTTACTCCATTGTACGCAAACTCAGGATGGTGTGCACCCTTCCTTTAGTGAGCAATCCTCGCACACTACACAAGTACATGATGCATTATAAAATGTGCACACTTCTTTGGTATGAGATTTCCGCACACTGACTCAATGCGTCCAGAACCGAACCAAAGACCTTGTACCATCAACTCACCATCTTATATGTATAATTACACTTACATTTATATGTACAATTGGGGTTTGGCCCAGGGGTATTACAAACATAGTGAAAACAAATTTAAAAATGGATATTATAAGTTGAAGTCATGTACTTTGTGGTTATGTGTGATTTATCTATTAGCATTTTCACATTAAAACAATTATAATATTAAGATATATAATATGTGAAAAACATGCTCAGCCTAGAAAAGAAGAAAAAGATTGAGATTGATCACTATGTAATTAATTGTAATTTACTATATTCTTATTATTATCACATTTTTCATCATTCTACATTGTTATTTCTATATTCCATATTCCTCATGTAACTCATTAACTATAGTTTTGATTCATACTCTCTATATTCTCAACAAACTGATGTAACAAAATAAATTTCAAATGATCAAATTAATATTGGACATATAGATATACATATTTTTGTTGCTCCAAAAATTTTGTGTGACCTCCCATGACTAGAACCATCATAGATCCATCTTAACCCTAGATCTACCAAGCACCGAGAGGGATCAAGTCTCTCGAGGTGAAAACTTTTAACCTTTCCTCAAGTTTTGCACTGTAAAAAGGGTTTGCAGCTTGAGATATTTTATCCCTCTCAGTGCTTGGTAGATCTAGGGTTAATATGGATCTATGTTAGTTCATAATAAAATATAATGGTCTAATGAGTTCTTGTGGAAACTTGAATCATTGAGGTTATCAAAGTCTTGGAGCAATCTCCTTATCCTAGTTGGTCTCACATAACATCTCCCTTTTTGTGATACCATAATCTAATATTGAACCTTCTTTTACACTCATCATAGAACCCATACATCCAATTGATTGAGGCACATTCATGATTTCCTCTCAAAAGGAAAAAGTTCTATGGGTATTTTATTTTGTAAGCTAAGAGAAGGCCATCGAAGTGGTGACCATAGGCCCAAACTATATGAGCCACTTTCACAGTGAATCATTAAAGCATCAACTACATAAGGTAAGTCAACCGACTATCGATGCTCGTGGAACCCATCTTATTGGGTATGTGTTATATTATTTGCATGACTAGACCTAGTGTTCGTGTTGATAGAACCCATAATGCTAATGGTCACATGGGATTTTAAACAAGAAGCTATTACTCAGACCATAATGCAAGGACTAAAAATGAGAAAAATGACAAGAAACAAGTTTTCCAAAAAATTTAGCAATAACACAACTTCTTATCATACTGCAAGCACTCAATAGACCAGAAAGAAACCCAATAAGACTCAGCAACACTCAAAACCCACCCAACAAACACCACACTAAGCCAAAAAGGCTTAGAAAAAG
>ML795611.1:554925-617089 GCA_009831015.1 Picea engelmannii | reverse complement strand
TGTCTTTGCTGCTGCTCAAATGATGAAGGGATCAGTTGGTCTAGTAGATCAAAGTGTCCTCCAACAGACTCTACTGCGTGATTAAAATGGATGGTATTTTCCAGTGGCTCACTGTAACATTCTTTCTGTGGTTCATTATGGCCATCTACTTTGACAATATGCTCCCATATGTATTGGTTTTACTTTTCGAAGTTATCATATTGGACGGGAAAAACTAGCGATCAAGTCGAAGTCAGTGGTTGGTGTAGTTGGACAAGATATGTTCCACCATTATCTGAAAGTAGCCATGATGATGAAGATTTGCTACAGTGGAATCATTTGTCAGACAACAAGTAACTGATAATACGAAGGGTTCAAATGTGGTTGTCCAAGTCTGTGGTCTTCTCAAGACATTCCCTGTTATAAGAAATATGGTTGGTTTCTGCAAATGCATAAAAAAGGATCCCAACCATGCTGTAAATGGCTTGTGGATAAACATTGAGAAAGATAAGCTATTATGTCTCCTTGTACACAATGGAGCTGGGAAAACAACTACAATCAATTTCCTGATTGGAATTACTCCAATAACAGTTGGTGACGCACCGATCTATGGGGATTCTATCAAAAGCACAAGTGGAATGTCAAACATTTGAAGCATAATGGGAGTTTGTCCTCAGTTTGATATTTTGTGAGATGCTCTATCAGCTCAAGAACATTTATATCTATTTGCTGGAATCAAAGGCATGCCAAGACCTACCATTAAATCTGATGCAGAAAATTTGTTATCACAAGTAAAGCTATCAGAAGCAACTCACATTCGGGTTGGCAGTTATAGCGGAGGAATGAAGCGTCGCCTTAGTATGGAAATATCCCTCATAGGATATCCTAAACGGGTTTTCTTGGATGAACCTACTACTGGCATGGACCCTGTTATACGAATATATGTATGGAACGTCATTGATGATGCGAAGAAGGGTCGGGCCATTGTCTTGACAACTCATTCAATGGAAGAAGATGATATATTGAGCGAAATAATAGCCATCATGGTTAGAGGGAAGCTACGATGCATTGGCCACAACATGCAGATCTTCAAGTAAATGGAATTGCAGTTCGTGTGACAAACAGACCATCTCCTCAATTACGTGAAGCCAATGGTCGTGATGTGGGTGCAAAGATCGTAGCATACAACCTGCAAAGATCGATTGAGTCTCATCTATTTTGGCAACACGTAAACATGATAGACAGGTTGTGTTTGGAAGAGTATGTATTCTTACCCTCTTTCCTTGGACATGCTCAGTGAATAATCCAGGCAGTAAGAAGACGTGCTCCCGTTCATAGTCATGTTTTCTTATTATCATCATCATAAATAGATTAATATGTTAGGAAAGCAGAGAGGAAATATATATTATTAAGTTGCGCAACTAAAAAAAAACGAAGAGGGCCAAGTAATTAATCAATTAATGAATTTTATTTTTATTATTATTGAGAAGTGGTTCCAGTACCGGTTGAAGATAGTTAAAAAATGACTTCTAACCACTTGAACTCCCCATCAATCATTATAAGATGAACAGGCAGCGCGCAACTAATAGATGGAGAATTTTTCTAAAGAATAATTTTCTGAAGGAGAAATATTTAGAGAAAAACTTTAGAGAGAGAACTTTGGCAGAAAATTCAAAGAGATGTATGCTTGGAGGCTGTGAGGACTGCTTATTTCATTCTTCTCTTACATATTCAGCAGGGATTGATGGAATCATTGGCAGAAGGGGGTCTTGTGAAACAGCGAAAGGGATAAATCGAGGATGAGTTTGATGGCCTTCATAAGGTAAATGTTTACTTGTTAGTTTGTTGTATTAAAGCTCAATTTTATTTGAGGCTAATCGGTTTCTATATGCAGGTTTTCTCCTTGTGATCTACCACCATTGCTTCATTCCACTTCTGTCTCATCTTTCTTCTTTTCCTCTCCGTGCTTGGTCTTTCTATTGTACATTGTGTCTAGAGGGGCTAAAGACCATATACCTGGCCCTAGTCTACGCAGAGACTTGTAGATTTTGAAAATTTATGAATTTATATGGGAAACATTGACATGAAGATCAATTTATTTTTCACTCTGAACTATCTCTTTTATTATTTCTTTAAAATCCTTAGTTTTCCTCATCTTCTTTAATTACAACATTAAAGATAAAATTATAAAAAGACAAACAAAACATGTTTATTTTTTAAATAATCATGCCTATAAAGTTTTATTTATTAGCTTGTTAGTGTGCATAAACTTTTATTTTTGTTTATTTTACTATTTTGATTTTATTATTTTTTTTAATTACATCCTAACTTCTAAATGAAAATATAAAAATGTTATATCATCAAAATGTTATTTCTTTATAGTCTTCAAACTAAGGTTTATTCAATAAACTTTTATTTCAATTAAAATCACTTTGAAACTAACATAATTGTATTAACTTTCCTAGATTTTGGTTAACCTTGCTTTAGTTATTGCTAAAATAAATACAAAGCATTTTCCTTTTCCATTTTATTTATTTAATTTTTGTTACTTCAAATGTATAAAACCCCACATAGAAGTAATTAAATTGTTAAATAGCATAAAGATCATAAATTAAATAAAAATTAAATATTACTAAAAGTAAAATTACAAGGCAAAGGAATCTATGGTTGGATTGTAGGTTAGGGGAAAATTGGACTGGAGTTCAATGCGCTTTATTGTATGGAGATTTAATCCTAGGGTGATATTCTTGTCTCTTCTCACCTAGCCCCACGAGAGGTTGAAATGTTGATGTTGGTGACTCCCTAGTCTCTTGACGTCAACAGGTTGGAGAGTTTTATGTTGAATATTAGTGAACAAATGATAAATTTGGATATCAATTTGGCTTATATATTATGTTTTATTCCATTCTTCATCAATTTGTATCGTCACCATCACCTCGATTTGGCTTTGGACATACACAACAACAGTGAAACAACCATAAGAATGTTAATATTATTATTGTTACCAAATCAAATCAGGGGCCAACGATATATGAGCAAATAACAGGAAAGGTAGGTGGTATCCCTCCATAGTCTATCGTTATGTTGTATTGAAGACAAATTATAGAGATATTGATAATCTTTTCTTCTAGATTTATGTATTTGTATATATTATTGTTATGAATTATTGCTCTAGTTAATGATTTTAATTACTTTGTTTATAGTTATATCGATATATTGCAATGGTAGGTTGTAACATTCCCACTATAATCTCATGTTTAATTAATTCTTAATGTAGATATAATGTGTGGCTATGGCCCAAGCGATGCATATGAGAAAAGTGTTTTTAAGTTTTAATAATAAAATGTGATGTCGGTTGCTAAGGGGACATGGACAAAAATGGGGGTTGAATTAATCCACAAGAGAGAGGAGGGTCTAGAAGAATGTATAATATGGGTCCAAGGGTGGAATTACTCATATCTATTATTCACCCACATTCCTGAATTTTATTTTGACAATGTATTAAACTTTAGTTTATGATTGAGTGTTTCCAAAGCCAATCATTGAATGCATGTAAGAGGGTGGGTGTGAGAAATCGCATCCCATAATTATTGGGAGCATGATGGCTTAGAACAATCATCTTGGGGAAGTGTTTGAGTCAATAAAACAACCAAAGGGAGGAAATTTGTATGGGGGAGTAACAACAATTTTAGATGATCAATGTTTTTGCATGAGCAGCAAGCAGAGAGCAAGAAAGAGAGCTTGGAGCTGGAGCAGTCATAAAGGAAACATTCTAGAGAATGTTGAAGCATTTTTGGAGCATATTGGAGCTAAATATTGAAGAGTCGGGTTGTTAGGCCTGAAGAGTGAACTCCGATGTGAGTTGCATTGTAACATCAAGTGTTGTTGTTGTTTGTTGGTAGTTTTCCTAATAGTGAGTTCCCTTGAGTTTCTTAGTTGAGATATTTTTGGTTACATGTGCCAGAGAGATCCTAATAAATGAATGGGATGCCCAAGGGACTGAAGTAAGTGAAGTTGTACATTACTTGGGTTGGGCAGGTCAAGAGGAATGAGAGCTTGTGAAAAAACAAGATAGTTGTAGGAGAATATCAATGGGTTGTGGGATTTTTTAGTTGTGAGTGGACAATGAGAGACCACCCTCTTTTGTTGATTGTTTTCCCCAGCTCAGGGGTGACTTGTTGTTGAGATTTGAAACAATGAGTCTATGGTTGGGTGGAACGTCCATCCCAAGTAGTTGGTTGCACAATTATTTTTAAAACATAAGTGGTTTATCTGCTTTCTATGTTATATTATGTGTTTAATTGTTGTGTTTTACTTTGAGTATGAGAACATATTTATATGCTACTACGATGGAGTTTATTAGTTGAATTTCATGTATTTTTTAGAATGATGTAGATGCATTTAATTAATGGTAACAAATAGTAGCTAAATATGGTTGTAATTTGTAGCTGAGAGCTACAAGAAATTAATTAGATAACATAATTTTTAATTTATGTGTTTTTCCGCACGTAATGGACCTCAATTGGACTAGGAGATGTTATATAGGTTATTCGTAAAGTGTTAAATTATGTACAAATATCTACTAAAATTAATTTCCCACTTGACAATTTCAAACTCGGATGAGTTTAAGGTGATCATTTTTAGGGATTCCATAGTAATATTTAGCAAGGTAGCCCTAATTCTCATCTATGTATTTGGTCTGACATCATCAGTTAGGGTTTCTCATACCCATCTGTATATTTGGTATTCTGGCATTGTTATCTAGGGTTTATGCTTGTAATAGTATTTACAGTGATTGAATTTCTAAGTATATGATTTCTAATAGGAAGATCTACCCATGCAACTATGTATACACTTTACTTTGTGATTGTAGAATTCTATGAATTAGTCTACCTGCCATTATTCCTATCAACAACTTCAAAGAAAGTATTCCCATAAGAAAAAGGGAGAGATCGATGGGTTGGTGCTATTATAGAGGTCGTGGAAAAAAAATTGTTGTTGTGCATTGATATATTTACACATTGACCTATGAGTTCTTGTTAGGTGTATCTACGGATGGGTGGTTGGGAGTCCTAAATCACTAGATTCGCCTAATCTCATCCTTGAAATTCAAATATAGGTGAATATTAAAATCTCTATTAAAATTCGTCGAACAATTAATGAAATTCATCCATGACTAAGGAGGTCGTTGTTGAATTATAGTGTGTAAATGTCAAAGGAGGGAAGACATGTAGATTTGAAAGGTGGAATGATCTTTTCTATTTTCTCACACCCTTGCGAAAACAAAAAAATCCATCAACGGTACACATTGTTACATATAACATAATGCTAAAGTCGAGGGATGCTCCTATGGTTACAGGTAGGAGCTAAAGGAGGGATCATACATGTTACACGATGAATATTGAAGGCCTTGTAACATGAATTGCATGTCCTATGTTAAAACAAATATATAAATATATATACAACTTAAAGAGTGACACATGCAACCAACGACTGGGATGGTGGCTTCATAATACTCATTTTTAATCCTCCAGTGTTTTGTCATTGTTGTAATAACAATGTACAATGACCATTTCCAAGACGCACAGTCACATACCATGTCTCCAGTAAACCCACCACAATCAAGGCATGTATCAAAGGCCAAGTATGGCTAGCATATGGTTGAAAAGAGTGTGGCTAGCATGGTTGCATCGAGCGGTGCTCTACAGCCCAATATGGGGGAGAAGTTGTCACATTGGTGATGTTAGATTTCAAAGATTTCTAAAAGTTAAAGTTTGCTCAATTAAAAGCTCAATTAATATATATCATGTTTACTAATACTTTAGTATATTACTATTACTTTAGTAAATTTATTATTACTTTAGTATTTACTATTACTATTACTTCTATTACTTTAGTGTATTTACTACTACTTTAGTATTTACTATTTACTATTACTATTCACTATTTAGAGCTATGAAAAATGATTCAGTGTATTAATTAATCAAAGAAATAATACAAAGTAAATTAACACAATGATAAATAATTTAGAGCAATTAGTTGCATTGATTTAATGCAAAAAAATATGTGTTGATGTAAGTGATGATACAATAATAAAATATTTAGCTTACTCAAGTAGTTGTATTCATTTTAACAATTATATAACATAAAACAATAGGGTGCATTGATTTCAGTGATAATACTATGAAAAATGATTCAATGCATTAATTAATTGAAGAAATGATACGAAGGAAATCAATCCTCTATATTGATAATACTATGAAAAATGAAACGAAAAACTATGTGTTGAGTTACATCCATATTCCAAAGTTATAAAAAATGATTTACATAATCAAGTAGTTGTATTCATTTTAACAATGATACAACACAAAACAATAGGGTGCATTGATTTTGGTGATAATAATATGAAAGTTTCAGTGCATTAATTAATCAAAAAAATGATACGAAGGAAATTAATAGTCTATCTTGATTTCAACTGTGAGATACAACATATTAGTTGCATTGATTTAATGCAAAAAAAAAATATGTATTGATATAAGTGATGATACAATAAAAAAAGATTTATCATAATCAAGTAGTTGTATTCATTTTAACAATGATATAATATAAAACAATAAGGTGCATTGATTTCAGTGATAATAATGTAACATAAAACAATAAGGTGCATAGATTTCAGTGATAATGCTATGGAAAATGACGAAGGAAATTAATCCTCTCTATTGATTTCAATGCTGAAATACAACAAATCATAAAGTAAAATGAATATAATGTGAAAACAAATTTCAAAATAGATGTTATAAGTTGAAGGTGCTTCCCTAAATATGGCTCTCTTATAGAAATTTATTGATCTACCTTTCAATTTCTATACTTTCATTTGGGTTGAGTCGATAAGTTCTTGACTCAATGGAGCATTAAATTAGTCATTGTGGAGGAAATCCTTTTGGATTTTCAAATATTTTTTCAGAGGATTGAAGCATTAGGGTGCATCGATTTCAATGATAAAACTGTGAAAAATTATTTAGCACAATCAAGTAGTTGAATTCATTTTAACAATGATATAACATAAAACAATAGGTTGCATTTATTTCAATGATATTACTATGAAAAACGATTTAGTGTGCTTAATTAATTGAAGAAATGACACATGTCCCTCCTAAAAGAATAATCTGTGCTCTTTGATATATTCTTGGAGAAAATTTTAAGGGAACTATCTTAGTTGCACGTAGTCTAAACGTCTGACTTTTTGGCGTTTTCCCTAGCATATTTTCCAATCAATTTTTCCTTAAATCTGGCAAAACATTGTTGTAACTCCATATTTGAGTGATTGAGTCTATATAATTCGAGTGCCCTGAGGGTTTTTCAGGTTGGTGAATCAATTTATGCATTCAAAAATGCAATTTAAATAACAAAAAATGGTCATTTCACCAATATTTGTTTCGTCGGATTCCAATGAAAAAGTTCAAAAGCTCGAATGTTTATAAAAAACCATCATATTTTTTCTCTATGATTTATAACAATTAGTTGCATTGATTTACTGCAAAAAAAATATGCATTGATTTAAGTGATGATACAATAAAAAATGATTTACAGAATCAAGTAGTTGTATTCATTTTAACAATGATACAACATAAAACAATAGGGTGCATTGATTTCAGTGATAATTATATAACATAAAAAATAGGGTGCATTGATTTCAGTGATAATACTATGAAAAATGATTCAGTGCATTAATTAATTTAATAAATGATACAAATGAAATTAATCCTTTGTATTGACTTCAACTATGAGATCAAACAAATCATCAAGTGAAATCAATTTAGCAATAATTTTGTAACATCCCCAGCGACATGTTGGGCTATGCCACTTGAAATTTCAAACTTTGATGCTAATTTAAATCATAAATACTCTGCAAATGCATAGATTCATACAAAATAATAACAAAAATGTGCATGCAACATACACAGGAAAAATCCATGAAAACAAATGCATAAATATTAACGCATCATATGAATTCACACACAATTGACACTTATCTTTGATTTAAAAGAACACCAACTGCGCACAGACCTTCCACGTTCCTCCCAGCCTTAGACCACACTACTCATAACTCTCAGTAGTGGGTCATCCCAGAGATGGGACTAAACTCCACCTGGGTAAAGGATTCTTAGCCCGAATAAGGTATCTCAGACAATAAGAAAACTCAGTCGCATGTGTCAATTCAAACTTAACATCCTACAGTCCTTCATTCCCCACATGCTTGTTCCACCCCAAAAAATGTGCTCCTTCTCTACTCAATGATCCATCAACTACCCTACTTCCTTTTCGGGGCTTCAGCAACATGCCGGAAATGAAGTCTCAGATCCCTGTAGATGCAGTTTGGCACCTAGGGAATCAATACCCAACAATTCTCTCACCTGGAGAGAATGCTAACGGTCTTGAAAACCTACCTCTTCAATATCCTATGGGCTTGAAAACCCACTTCTTCATTCCATCTCCAAATCTAACCAAGGTTCAGGCGATGGTAACAGCGCGGTATGGATGACAGCTCAATGAGTGAAGGAATGATGATAGAATTATAGGAAAATGAACTAAGTCCAAACTGTGTGTATGCATGTTCCCAACTTTACAGTTGTCATGTTGAGAACTACCTTGGGCCCACTTTTCCCCATCCTTAGAACTTAGGATAAAATAATTTTTTGTACTTTATACTTTAAGGAATATTAATATAATATTCCTTTGGGATTATGCCCCTCTGTCTTAGCCCCTTATCCTTAACTCGTATCCCCCTTTCCCTATCTAGTGGAATTTAGTCCCCCATACTCTTTTATATGGTTGGTCTACAACAATGATGTTTTTTCATTAATATTTGCATGTGATTACATATTACAATGATGGCTCACTGGTCATTCAACATTTGGCTCTCCAACCTAATAACCACACAAGAACTCTGGCCTCAAAATACATAGACACAAAGGTACTTTGGCCCCAAAACCGCACACTTACTCCATTGTACGCAAACTCAGGATGGTGTGCACCCTTCCTTTAGTGAGCAATCCTCGCACACTACACAAGTACATGATGCATTATAAAATGTGCACACTTCTTTGGTATGAGATTTCCGCACACTGACTCAATGCGTCCAGAACCGAACCAAAGACCTTGTACCATCAACTCACCATCTTATATGTATAATTACACTTACATTTATATGTACAATTGGGGTTTGGCCCAGGGGTATTACAAACATAGTGAAAACAAATTTAAAAATGGATATTATAAGTTGAAGTCATGTACTTTGTGGTTATGTGTGATTTATCTATTAGCATTTTCACATTAAAACAATTATAATATTAAGATATATAATATGTGAAAAACATGCTCAGCCTAGAAAAGAAGAAAAAGATTGAGATTGATCACTATGTAATTAATTGTAATTTACTATATTCTTATTATTATCACATTTTTCATCATTCTACATTGTTATTTCTATATTCCATATTCCTCATGTAACTCATTAACTATAGTTTTGATTCATACTCTCTATATTCTCAACAAACTGATGTAACAAAATAAATTTCAAATGATCAAATTAATATTGGACATATAGATATACATATTTTTGTTGCTCCAAAAATTTTGTGTGACCTCCCATGACTAGAACCATCATAGATCCATCTTAACCCTAGATCTACCAAGCACCGAGAGGGATCAAGTCTCTCGAGGTGAAAACTTTTAACCTTTCCTCAAGTTTTGCACTGTAAAAAGGGTTTGCAGCTTGAGATATTTTATCCCTCTCAGTGCTTGGTAGATCTAGGGTTAATATGGATCTATGTTAGTTCATAATAAAATATAATGGTCTAATGAGTTCTTGTGGAAACTTGAATCATTGAGGTTATCAAAGTCTTGGAGCAATCTCCTTATCCTAGTTGGTCTCACATAACATCTCCCTTTTTGTGATACCATAATCTAATATTGAACCTTCTTTTACACTCATCATAGAACCCATACATCCAATTGATTGAGGCACATTCATGATTTCCTCTCAAAAGGAAAAAGTTCTATGGGTATTTTATTTTGTAAGCTAAGAGAAGGCCATCGAAGTGGTGACCATAGGCCCAAACTATATGAGCCACTTTCACAGTGAATCATTAAAGCATCAACTACATAAGGTAAGTCAACCGACTATCGATGCTCGTGGAACCCATCTTATTGGGTATGTGTTATATTATTTGCATGACTAGACCTAGTGTTCGTGTTGATAGAACCCATAATGCTAATGGTCACATGGGATTTTAAACAAGAAGCTATTACTCAGACCATAATGCAAGGACTAAAAATGAGAAAAATGACAAGAAACAAGTTTTCCAAAAAATTTAGCAATAACACAACTTCTTATCATACTGCAAGCACTCAATAGACCAGAAAGAAACCCAATAAGACTCAGCAACACTCAAAACCCACCCAACAAACACCACACTAAGCCAAAAAGGCTTAGAAAAAGGTGTATACAATTGTTCAGAGAACAGAAGCATATGTACGCACCCTAAACACAGATAACACACACATGTACGCGACTTTTCAGGGAAAACTCACATATGCCAATAAAAACACTTATTGGGTAAATAATATGCCAAGTAAATCAAATATAAATCAATGTAGATGTAGATGTTGTTAAGAAATAAGCGACATGGAAACTCAGGTAAACATAGAACAATTAAAGAGAAAAATCACCAACTAACCTAAAAAAGGAGAAATTCCCCAGCGGAATTGCCAACTTTGTTAAGAGGGATAACTCTCTTTGGGCCCTTGGGGTAGGAACACAACATACTGAATAAAACCCAGAAATCAACTCAAATCTCAAATATGCTAGATAAATGGAAATGCCAACAAAGAGAAGGCAGGAAGCCTACCTCGTCTGGACATTCGTAGAGGACCACCATTGAGCTCACGATCCAATGTTTGATACCTGCAACTTGTCCTCAACATCCAAGATACGCAAGCATATGGAAAATATATGAAATGTTAGCATATAAACTGGCATAATCCATTAACATGTATAACAAATTTGCCCATGGAAAATAATATAAACATTTGCAACATATAATTGGATGAGAAAAGAGTATTTCTATTAATATAATCACCAGGAGTACATAGGTGACAACCTCCTGTGTCAGCAACTTGTCGAAACCAAGAAAATGAGTCCCTCCACATGAGCCTTCACCACTTCAATCCTCAACAAGGAAATAGCACAAGTTCTAGGAGTAATTGGGTTCCTCCTTCACAAGATAGGGAGATCTTGGGGGGATGAACATAAGGAAAGTTCGAACTTAAAGGACTAAGGGATGTAGACTCAAGGATGTAATATGAGGAAAAATTTCTCCATAATGTACTTGCTCTCTTCTTCTTCTCTCTAAAGGATTGTATATGGCTCAATTTATATCCTTCAAATGGAATTTAAGGGTCAAATCGGAGCACTTCCAGCATTTGAAAGGCCAAGGGTTATGGATCTTGTGACTTGGCATCGAAAACCTGTGATATTTTTTAATTTTGAGCAAAAACCCGATGTATGTGGGTTGTAATGGAGCATCCTGCGTATACGCAAGTTTTATAACTATAGCCTACGTATATGTTCAAAAATTTGAATTTTTGACTTTGGATTGAGAAAAATGGGGAAATTGAGTCTACAGAGGGAAAGGGAAGGCCATCAAAGCATGATGCATAGAGTGTGCAAAAAATTTCTATAACATTAAACTTAGGATAAAGAAAAAATTAATTAAACCACATATTTCTATTTATGGTGATTATATGCACAAAAGATCTATGAATGTCTATATGAACACCCATAATAGATTCTTCATAATGGTAATAATTTCCTTTAACAATGACGACTTCTCTAATCACATTGAGGTTCGTCTCAAGAAATAGAACTAGCAATATCATGATTTCCAAATGTCAAAAGATCATTCACAACAAACATGTTTGATAGCAAAGGAAAGAGTCTCAAAGCAACCATCCCTCTCCTGTTTGATTCTTCTCCAATATGAAATACCCATTTTTTATGTTCTAACATGGTACCAATTGAGAGCATGTGGATCATGATTCATGTAATTGATCTTGTATTTACTAGGTAAATCCATTGTAGAGTCATGATCAAACAAATGAGGTTATTGTGAATGATGGTGTGTTGCAGGCATCCAATAACCCCTATAGTAAACACAACAACCTATAACCCTGTAATCTTAAAGTGCACAACAACACAATTGGAAGCTTACACACAATTGGAATATCCATAGGGTTACATTAGCAATAAAACATTGTTCTATTAATATGAATTCACAATCTCAACAACAGGAAAGCAGTTCCAACAAGAACATAATCCATATCAACATTGTCACATGCTTTAATCTTGTATCAAACTATAAATTCTTACAACAAAATAACCCAGGTAAATAACCGATGTTAGCAACCAATTCCTCCAATTCTAGATCTTTAGAAAGGTACATCCTTTCCAAATTTTCAATCTTTTTGGGACTACATGCTTGATGAGGTCCTTGGCAGTGTCTCATAACGGATCAATAACCATGGTGGAAAATATCCATTGAAAATGATCTTGGAAGTTTTTATAGATCTATTACTCATCCTTAGTTAAAATCCCATGTGGGGTCTGAAAACTAGAATTCTATGAATTATGCTCTTTTTAAGCACTGAAAATACTTGACTTTGGAATTACTAATTGATTGGCCAAGTTGATGTTAATACCAATGTTGATTTCTTTCTCACAAATCAAATTTTTTTTTTTTAAATCCTCGACAAAATCTTCCTTCTTTCTCACCACTAAGATTCATTTGTTTACTTTTATCCATAAATTCCATATTTCAATAGTCTTCTCATTCGTGATATAATAATAGACACCTTATTATAATAAACATATTTTCCAAAATAACAAGGTAATTATATTACTGTGCATTTTAAACCTTTTGTATGCTTCTTACTCAACTTTATATAATTAACATTTATAACATCAAAGTTGTATCACTGCCCCAATTCACTTTGTCAAACTTGAATAAGTATAATTTAAAACTTCAATTTTAGAAAGATATTATACAGACTTAACTTGAATCTAAAATATTTAATCCTTTTTATATGGCATCACTTAATATTACTTAAAAAATTTAAAACTCCTTTTAGTTCTTTGTCTTAATGTTTCCCAACAAAACACTTTAACACAATACTATAATATATCTATGATTTAGTTAGGTGTCAATTTATCTCACTCGTGGAATTTGAATATGATAACTCCAACGTAAATGTTTCTCTTTACCCCGATCATGTTACCATGTCATAATTAAGAACTCGTGATGTTGTTAATAATTGATTTCATTATGTATTAACGGTCAAAGGGACAATGATGACATTTCACAAATATTTTACCCTCGAAACTTAAACTAAGAAATCGACAACCTATTTAGAGCCGCAACTCTAATGTTTTATTCATCATATCTTCATTGTTTACAATATACTATACTATATCTTCATTGTTTATAATATATATATATATATATATATATATATATATATATGATCCCCTGACATCTAAAACCCCTAATCTATTGACCCAGATTAGTCAACAACCCTAATTCCTTAACCAGAATTAGAAAACCATCAGCGAAAATTGTGTTGAAAAACCACTAAAAACAGACACAAAAAAGGTCAAATTTTTTTTTCGAGGGCACTACCCCCAAACCCTCGCTCAGGGGGGATCCAAATCACATGTGAATCCCTAGGTAAGGGGGAGATAACAAACCATGTGCACCCAACGCAACATGAACACTAGTTCTAAATGTGCAAATAATATAACACATACCCAATAACATGGGTTCCATAAGAACCAACAGTCGGTTAACTTACCTTATGCAGTTGATGCTTTAATGATCCACTCTGAAAGTGGCCACACAGTTTGGGCCTATGGTCACTGCTTCGATGGACTTCTATTAGCTTGCAAAATAAAATACCTAGAGAACTTTTTCCTTTTGAGAGGAAATCATGAATGTGCCTCAATCAATCGGATGTATGGGTTTTATCAACACGAACACTAGGTCTAATTGGGATTTTATACCCTTACCATAGAGTGGACCGAACCTGTGACTGCTCGACCAAGCATTGGTTATACTATGTTGACCTTAGTTTCCTAACCTAGGTATCCACATAGGTTGTTGCAAGGATTATTCTACAGATACCCTGAGTCAGATAGGGATCAAACAACACACAAACTTTATGGAGGATTTTCTCTCTTGAGGGATCTGACCGATTGCATTGTGAAGCCCACAAGGGTCCTTATAACTGATTTTGTTACCTCCACTCTATTGTTTGGGAGTCTCATCCCCTCTCGGGAGAGGCATACCTTGTTCAGTTTGGGAGGTCCATTTCAGCCATCCTATCCGATTTGTGTGCATTGGCCTCTAGTTTTTTTTAGGAGTTTTATCTTTGTATATTAGTTGGCTTTAAGATTTTTCATTGTGTCACGAGTTTTGAGTCATCGTGGATAAATACCATCATCTTCATTGGTCTCGTTGGCTATTGAATCAGTTATCACAATTTGCTATGATACCGAAACCACCTCCTAAAAGGCACCGAGTTCATAAACCACCGCTCAAGCTCACGATCATTCCATCATGAGAACTAATTCAGATATGAGTAATGATTCAAATACAACCTCCACTATGGTTAGTGTAGTCCCCCCAACTCCCTCATCACCGCTTACTTGGATTTCAGGGACTCCCTCAGTCAGTGCTACCCAATCCATAAGTGCAGCTCAATCCATGGGGATGAACCATTTTATATTCTTGAATGGCATGACTTCATCATCATAGGGCTTCATTCCACCTAGCACCTTTTCAACTGGGATTCCTAATTACAGTGCTTAATCGATGCCTCTGGCCTCTAATCCTTTTTATTTTGGTATGTCAAATATGAATCCACACAGATTGACATCTAACGCTAATACTAGATTTGGTCCCAGGGGCACGTCACCTCCTTATAATCCTTTCACGTTCAGTGGGGGTCATATCCCTTAGGATATTCCTACGATAGGGGTTTGGAATCCTCCTTCCTCCAGACCCAATCCTAGTTACCATTTTCAAGGATGGAATGGGAAAATGGGAGGTGTTTCTACTTCATATATCATGTCCACCTATCCTTTTCCCACAATGCTTTTTCTGTCGAATTATTTTCTGATGGAAAATCCTCCTCCCATCTATGTTCTTACATCAGGGGGAAATGTATATCCTCACATGGGAAACCCATTGCATGGATTTCCTTCGTCGAGGGGAAATGTATATCCTCACATGGGTAACCCGTATCATACTTCTTTTTCCTTACATGCGGTCCCATCATTGATGATTCCTTTACAACCTTTCATGAAACAGTTAGGAGGGGGATATTATTCTACCAGGTAGGGCTATGGTGTTTACCAAAACCCTCCTCACCCAGTAGTTTCCTAAAGTCAATCTTTCCTGGGAGCATGTTCTCAGATGCCGCAATCAAGGTTCCCTTTTCTAGCCATGCTTAATTTTCCATATATGTCGATATTAATGAATGACCCCATGTGTCATGATCCGACATGGCCCCCTTTCCCTGCCAAGATTCCCTCAGACATTCCAAAGTTCAAGGGTAAGAGTGGTGAGGATATCAGAGATCACATTACTACCTTTCACTTATGGTGCTCATCAAATTCTCTCAATGATGACTCGGTCTATTTGAGAATGTTTCAACGCACCCTTACAGGGGTTGTCGTGAAATGGTACATAGAGTTACCAAGGGGCATGTACTGAACCTTTCATGAGTTGGCCTTAGTTTTTCTCAACCACTTTCAACTACCAGTTCGTTACAATGTCGGTACGGAGCTTTTATCGACTTTTCGTCAGGACAAAGCCACCCACATCTCAAATCACATTCAAGAGTGGCATAGAAGAAAGCAGTTAATTAAAGATAATATTCCTCCATAGTTTCTATTGGAATTGTTCCTTAAGTCTCTATTACTGAATATTTCAAAGGGAGTTTATACATCTAAAGTAATGACTGAGAAAGAGGTTATTTTAACACCCAGCAATTAGATCTTATATATGCTCAATATGGGATACTTTATGAAAATTTTCCTTACGCACCATGATCAAATAATGATCCAAGAAAAAATCCTAGACCCCATGTCGATGGCATTATATGCTCAACAAATGCCAAATCCGTAGACCAGGTGACAAATCAAATGCAAAATTTGTCTCTCAACTAGTCTGCAATAGGAGAGGATACAACTTCATCTCCTCCTGCCTAATCGTCGATGGTACATTATGTGCAGTCGATGAACCCTAAAGATAACCAACAACCAGGAGGGAATAGGAGGAAAGGTCGAAATAATAACCACAAGGGTGGGAATAATAACAACAATAACAAGAAAAAGGACAATTAGAATAACAACAATCTTGATAACAATGTTGGTGAGGGAAAGAAAGAAAAGTGGAAGGTGAAGTTTCCATGTAAGTTGTGTAAAGAGGATCACCTTACCCATTTATGCTTGAATATAGAGGAAGCCTCGAGGCTTACAGCGTATCATCCTACTATGTTAACTAATCCATTTCCACATAATCAATATATGACCTCATGCACCTCGAACATCGGAAATGCATTGGGTGGAGGTCAAACTCCCTCGGCACATGATGCTCCCCATCAATGCATGAATATGGTTCGATCTAAGATTAGTGTAGCCGCTAGGACTCGTAATTATAGTCCTCCACATCCTTCTTTGGGTACAGATCCTCCCCTATGGAAAAAAAAATTCAAATCGATAAGCCTAACCCTATGCCTCACATTCTGAAAGGATTCCTTAAGAAATCTGCTCATAATCACAATGCTAGAGCCACCTAGAATTACTCAATTATCGAGGATTTGGGCCAAACATTGTGTGCAATGTCAGCTTTAGAGGTACTCTAGACGTGCCCAACATAGAGGAATTCCCCGTTATCTGCGTTATGGGCTCTTGACCCAAGTGGCTTAAAATTTATCATGTTTTATGTCACAGATGTCCAACCTCACTTTCCTTACCATGTGGCTTTTCAAATCCATGTGGAATGTATGAATAACACTATTAAACGTATTGTCATCAATGAAAGTGCTTCAACGTCTGTGATGTCTCTATCTTGTTGGAAATCCATTGGCTCTCCCCAACTTTCTCATTCTATGAATATGTTAACTATGTTTGATGGGTGTTCGTTCAGAACCCACAGTATCCTCCTTTCTCTTCAGGTCCAGTTAGGTGGTAAAACCATGGTGGTCGAGGTTGAGGTAGTTGATACACCCCTTGACTACAATATTTTAATAGGGCGTAACTGGACTTACACTATGATGATTTCCATGTCATCATTGTTTCATGTTTTATGCTTTCCTCATAAAGGGAAGGTAGTAACGATCGACCAATTATCTTTCACGTGCTCCAGTTCCTCTGCATCAGTGGGACCCTCGATCCCCATTATCTATAATTCTCAGAAGGCAATTGAGAACATTGGTTTCTAAATGTATCACTACTTGATGGGAACCTTTAATTTCTTGGCACCAATCTCATATATTTATAATTCCATTTATGATGAATCCTCATCGTCATTGAGGTCTGTCTTGTTTCGTACTTCATATTTCAATGACCCTAGACTCTACCTTCTCTGAATGTGTCATATGAGGGTCACTCACACATCAGAATGGAAATGTCATTTTCTGCAATTAAGATCACATATCAAGCTATCCTATATGTTGTGAAGACCTAGATCCTCCCTCTTCGCGGATGGAAGAGGTGGATTTTGTCCTAGTTCCCATATGGGTCATAAACTCATCTAGTCCACATGATTTCCTTGATATTACTTTTCCTTCAGGCGAAGGAATCTTAGAGGCCATGATTGGTCCTGATATGCCTTGGGAGGACCTACACCATAGATCGTATTTCCTCCCTGATCTTGAAAGGATCAAACGAGATGAGTTTAGGTCCATCATGAGTGATATTGTTGGTCACATTGTGGTCCCATTGTATAAGCATGACATATATGTTGAAGGGAACATGACGAACATATCTCCTACCATTGTGATCAACATCTCTCGAACCCCTAGCAAGGTAGAAAATGTTCATATCAATGCAGATTGTTTGCCTGAAGAAATTCATATTTACACTGACCTGTTTAAGGACTTCCGAGACATATTTGCTTGGTCGTATGAACAAGTATTAGGTATCGACCCTACTATTATCGAACACAAAATAAAGAATTATATGAATGCTAGGCTAGTTTGACAATGGCTTAGAGCTATGCATCCCAGAAATCCCCCCGCCATTAAGGCAGAGGTGGAGAATTTGCTTAATGTTTACTTCATCTATGTGGTTCCCTTGATTGAATGGGTATCCAATCCTGTTCCCATGAATAAGAAGCAAGGAACCATATGTGTGTGTATGGATTTCATGGATCTGAATAAATCATATCCTAAAGATAATTTCCCTAAACCATTTATTGACCAAATCATTGATGAGTGTGCGGGGAGTGAAGTCATTTCTTTTATGTATGGATTTTCAAGTTACAATTAGATTCAAATTAAACCCAAGGATCAACATAATATGATGTTCATTTTTCCTTGGGGTACATTTTCATACCAGAAAATTCCATTTGGCCTTAAAAACATCGGAGCAAATTTTCATCAAGCTATGAACTTTGTGTTTCATGATCTCAAACATATATTCGAGGATTATATGGATGACCTCACTGCTCACTCTCACAAGAGGGTGGATCAGTCGGTTCATATTCAGCTAGTGTTTGAAAGATGTTGTCAATATAGTATCTGATTAAAACCTCATAAATGTGTCTTCTACGTCAGGCCAAGCCTCCTTTTGGGATTTATAGCTTTTGAGCAAGGGATCATGGTAGAGCCAACGAAGGTAGAGGTAATACCACGGTTTCCTCCCCCACACAGTATTCATCAGCTACATGGTTTAGAAGGAAAAGATAACTTATTGCGTCACTTTATAGCCAACTATGCCAATATCACTAAGGGTTTCATACATCTCTTGAAAAAAGATACTTCGTTTATATGGGATGAGTGAGCCCAAGAATCCTTTGATGCTCTTAAAAACTCCCTAGTGTCGACACCTCTACTTAGTCCTCTAGATTATTGTAGAGTTTTATTGCCTTATATAGTCGCATCTGAAGAGACAAATGGTATGGTTCTCGGTCAAGAGGATGACGATCTCTGAGAGCACATTATCTATTATATTAGTCGAAATCTAATCGGTCCTAAACTCAAGTACTCTCATGTGGAGAAGTTATCCTTAACAGTCGTGCATGTGGTTTAAATATTTCACCATTATTTCTTACTTCTCAAGACTACCATGGTCGCTGAAATCAATCCATTTCAATACATATTGACAAGGAATATCATAGGGGGGAAAGGCAATAAATGGACTTTGATTTTGCAGAAGTTTGATCTCAATTTTGTCTCCAAAAAATCCAAGAATTCGCTAGTCTTTACGGAGTTAATGTAGGACTTCCCTAGGAAGGATGAGGATATTTTTTTTGACGACTCATTTTTCGATGAGCACATTTTCCTTATCTTGTCTTTGGACCCCTAGTATGGATATATCCTAATATATATTCAAACTCAAAAGATTCATCAACATCTTTCAAGAGACGATCGATGATGTATACGCCATCAAGCCAAAAACTACCTCATTGTTGGTGACACTTTGTATCACTGAGGGGTGGATTCTATTCTGCGTCATTGTTTGACTTGCGAAGAAGTTGAAGCCATACTCAATGAATGTCATAGTGGGGTGTGTGGTGGTTATTTATCTGGGCTTACAACAACCCAAAAAATATTGTGAGTTGGTTATTTTTTGCTGTCAATTTTTAAAGATTGTGTATAAGCAGTCAAGAAGTGTCACCCTTTCCCATTGTTCACTCATAAGATGTGCTCGCACCCCGCCTATTGGTTATTTCCCTTTTATCTATCTACTCTTATTGGTCTTGAGGGATTATGATTCTTATTCTCATTGACCATTACAAATTGACCATGGTTCGTAACTAAGAAGCTTCCCAACAAAATCCCTTAAAGACTATCGACCCTTCTGGTAACCCAGAAGGCAACGTAGTACATGGAGTGCATTGTGCAGTCTCACCCAAGATAGCTCTATGGGTGGCTGCAATACTCGGGTGTTTACAACCTGGGATTGAGCGAGATCTGTGTTTGTTCATCGTAACCTTTTATTCAGTCCATTTAACATCTTGTTATAACAATTACTCTATGCATGCATGAAAAATAATAGATCTATTTAACTACTTCATTCATTCAACACTCATCAACTAATCAAACACAAATATACATTCATTCAACCACATGACACAGTTTTACCTCATTTCACCCCCCCTGGGCTACGTCCACAAAGATCTAGCTCTCAGGATTTTATTATAGTTTGGAACGTTGCCACACCGTGCATGGTTACAATTTTAGTTCTTCTTCTCCCCCATAGGCTTCTCGATCCCTACAAGGCTGACTAGATCATACCAGGCTCCTCAGCCTGCAATCTAACCCTCAAGATTGAGTGGCTCATGCCTTCTCTAGCTCACCAGCTTAATGACTTACACAGTCCTTACAATTCTCTTCCTCTTGGTTTCTCTCTTATTTTCCATATCCCCCTATCTATATCTCTATCTCTTTATATATGTATATCTTTTACCCCCCCTAAGTACCATTTATTTATATCTTCGGCTCACCATCCATTACAATGTATTACAAAAACCCTAACCCTAGTGTCGTTAGGTCTTCCATACACGTGCGTGTGTTGCTTTCCCTTCCAGTTGTATTTTTCCTCTTGCATGCTTCTCTTCCAAAAATAGCCTTTCTTTCTGATTCAACCTACATCCAATAGGCCCCCAACACTGACATGTGCCTCGTCCTGAGCCACCTAAACTTTGTGTGCTTCATTGATCTCTCTTGGGATGGCCTGGAACTTCTCTGTGAGCTCCTTTTCTTGATTTTGGGCCTGCGTGGTCTTCTCCTTGAGTGCGTCCAATACCTACACTACAATCTCGTCACTGACAATCCATGTGCACTCAGCCTGAGTTTGTGCCATGTTCTTCTTTGCATCTTTCATCTGCGCAATGACCTCTGCGGCCCACTCCTGGAGCAGTTCCATTTGAGCCTGGCGCTCCTTTTTTTGTTTCCATGCAACTATGAGTTCCTCCTAGATTTTCTTCATATCTTGCGCTTCTTTGACGCACTCCATGATCGGCATTGTATTCTACCTCTACTTGAGGTCTTGGATAGTTGTGCATATCCTTTCTTCTTCTTGGTCCCACTACTGGACATATTGATCCTCTTCCAGCTTCATCCATAGTTGTTATGCCTTCCCGAACAAGTCGGTCACCATGTGGACATGTCGTTCTATCTCCTTTATTTGTGTTGTTTCCTCCTTCTTCCTCTTCTCCTTCACCTCTGGTGAAGTGGTAGGTACGAGTTGTTCTTGAAGGTGCTCGATATCCTGCCTGTATTGATCAATTGTATGCACAATTTGATCAATATTTTGTGTCACCGTGAGTTTTGTCGTCTACGTGCTCTTTGGGACTTTCTCATAGGCTACGACCAATTCCTATTCCATCCTATCCGCGTGGAATTTTTCATATTTGGTCTCGAGCTTAGCCTACTAGAGTACCAATTCCAACTCATCCTGGTTGTCCTTTGTCTGCTACAATTTCATTGTGTCTGTGCGTGCATGTGACTATACCTCCTGCGCAACGTTGACTTGCAGTTTATACAAGGCCTTGGTTGGTATCTGCATCATTACCAACTATATTTGGGCCAAATCCTTCAGGGGTGTCTACCCCACAATTTCATCCATGTGCATCATGTTGGGTGTAGCATGAAATGTCGAGATCGACTGTGTTATCATCTCGATCCTGTCCTTCTCACTTGATCCAGCCTTGCCTCCTATCTGTGATGTTGATGGGATTGTTCCTATGGTGTTGTCGTCCATCTATGCTTCTATGAGTTGTTGGAGGAGTTGTCACATGTATGCCAACTCCTCCTCAATATTGTCCCTTTGTCGCTGAGCATTGTAAAAATCCTCCACTATGTGATCCTGGACCATTTGGGCCACAAGGTCTGCATCATCCTCTATTATCGTATATTCTGGGGGTGTTTTGTGTGCCTTAGATTTCTTGCGCACACCCCTCGTTTGGATGACTGGTCTCTTTGTCTGGCCTTCCTCCTACTGAGTAGCACTCGAGGTGGTTCCTTATGCTGCCTTAGTTTGTTTCTCTTGTACCTGCGGTGCCTGGGTGTTTTTCTTCTTCCCCGCCTGGGTTTTGTTCTTCTTCCCCGCCTGGGTGTTGTTCTTCTTGGACACCCCCCCCTTTGTTATGTGATTATTGTGCCTTGTTCTGACCTGTCCTTGGCTTCTTGGGCATTATTATCTCTTCTGTAGGTGTTTGTTCCTGCCCTGCCTCCTCCATCCTTCCTACGGGCATTTCCTGATTCAAGACTGGAATCCTCTAGTCATCATTCCAATCCTTGATGGCCATTTCTATGTCCTCCTCCTTGATGCAATAGTGCAATTGTATCCATTGATTTTTGGGATCCTTCCATGCTTGGATCCACATTGCATGCCTAGTCGCTTTGAAGTTGGCTATGCCCTAATAATGTGTGAATATTTATGGTGTAACTCACCAAGTGTTGGTGATGCTCTCCTGTAGGTATTTATAATATCCTTCGAATATGGTTTCATTTGCCTTTATGTTCTTGGGATCTAATGTGCACCCCAGCAATAGGTAGCGTGTTGCATGGCAAGGCTTGGGTCTTATGCCAAAGAATGCATACATGGGCTCCTTCCATCCAATCAAGGCGATCATGATGAGTAGCCATGAATAGTGAAACTTTGTCCCCAAGTCCTATGCATCCTTGTAGTCATCCAAGAATAGATTCAACAAATATGGGGCCCAGCTAAGTGTGGTGCCCTTTGCACATTGTGTTGCAGCTATGACAACCTCGGCAGGGACTTCCTCCTTGCGAAATTTTCTAAGCAACTTGCATGCCATAATTTTTGTGGCCATCCTTGTCGTTGCATCACTAATACGCTTGATTATGATTCCGCGCAATCCCCTTTTTGTACCATAGTTTTTTTTCATTTCCTCAACCAATGTCTTCTCCTTGGTTTTGTCATCTAAGAACTGTGTGGGTTCCTCCCCCCGTGATGGAAGCCCTGTGATGTGTCTAATGATCTCTATGCCTATTGAGACAATATGTTCTAGCCACAGGTATCCTCCATGGGTGACTTCCATCAGCTGTTTGATGCATTTGTTTGTGTATTGGCCTCTCCCAAAGTGTGGGATGTCCAATAGGTCTAGAATCCCGGTTTTATCCAGTCAAGCTTCCCACTAGTCTGGTTGGTTAGTTGGTTTTCCAAAGGGTCCGATACCCACAATATGTAGCTAAAATTTCTTGGCGAACTCTGGGAACTTGTCCATTTTCATTACGTCATGGTCTAAGTACCTCAATTTCTCCACATGACCTAGCATGTTGCCTGCGATACGTACCCCTTTCGGAATGTGCAGCAAGAAAATGGTTGTGGCAGTTTGCTTGCGCGGTGACCTTGGTACTGCATGTTTTCCCTTCCACTGTGGTGGCTGACTCGAGGTTCCAGCCTCCATTTTTCGCTCTTTTGCATACTCATATGGTCAACCGGTGACATCTTCCACTATGCCCTCCTATGGTTGTTCCGGTGTGGTTATCTATGATCCTTCAGGCGGGGCCGTTCTTTCTGGTTCGGGACCATCCCATTAACTCTTGGGCCTTCTTTAGGGTTTCCAGGGTGCGAATGATTCCCTGCATCCTCAACCTATTTTCCCTATCCTCCTTCTGGTACATCAATGTCCATGCCCACCAGTGTTGTCTGTTGGGTCTCCTCGACGACAAGTGTGGGGCTTCCTGGTGTCATATTGAGCGACGGGATTTCATCCACATTGACAACTTCTGGAGGTTGAAATGTATGTTGTTTGTTTCTCTGTGCTTGTGGTGGTGATCTGGCTTTTCTTCGAGTTCGTCTGCCCATCTGGCTCGGTTCTCCCTGTTTGGGTGGTGCCATGGTGTTATGGTTGTTATCTGTCGAATGTAGTGGCCTCTGTAATCTTCTACAAAATTATCTCTTGTCTTTGTATATTCTATGGCTTATTCTTTTCTCAATTGCACAATAACCTTCCCAGTTCTGCGTACTAGCTTATATAGGAATTTTTTGAAGCTTCTTGGGGACGTTACCCAAATTGTGTTTTAATTGAACCGGTGCTTCCCACGTACTTGCCATTGATTTCCCTTTCCATTGCGGCGTCTCGTCAGTCATTTTTTTCATTTAATTTTGATAGTATTCGTCCGTTCACAGCTCTTTGTCGTATCCTTATTTCCCAATGTTTTCGCTTTCCCGTTGTTTCCCTCTTTGTAGTGACCATTGGCATTTTTCTCCAACGTGCTGGAATTTTTGAGTGTGCGCGCTCACTCTACTTTCGGCACACAATGCCTCTATGGTTATCTTTTGATGTTCGACGCGATATCTCCTTTATTTTTATTTTTATTTTCAAGTGCCAGGAGGTCGACTGTCCCCATACAGCTTCAATCGGCTCCCATTAATCATCCCTCTAAGTTTTTTTCCTCCTAAATCCTTCAGTTGTACAACTCCCCCATCTGTGACATTCTTCACTTTGTACGGTCCTAACCAATGCATCCTGATTTTTCCTAGCTGCTTAAGGGATTTACTGTCTTACAGCAAGACTAAGTCTCCCTCCTTGAAATCCTTCCTCTTGATATGTCTATCATGCCAAGCTTTGTCTCTTGCTTTCTGGACTTCCTGGTGAAACCTTGCTAGAATCATGTCTTCCTCCATGATCATTAGTTTATTTAACCTTTCCTATACTGCGCCTCATTTTGTCATATTTGTAATTGTTGCTATGCGCATACTAGGTACCAAAAATTCTAATGGCACCATAGCTTCGTGTCCATACACCAATCTGAATGGCATTTTTCCTGTCAATTTCTTGCATGTGGTCCTGTATGCCCACAATACCGCTGGTATATTCAAGTCCCAATCATCCCTATTTACATTGCAAATCTTTGTTAGTGCATTTTCAAGGATTTTTTTAAAGGATTCCGCTGTTCCATTTGCTTGAGGATGATATGGTGTACTTTTTTTATGATTAACTTCAAATTCCTCAGTCATAGCCTTAATAGTATTGTTAATAAAGTGAGTGCCTTGGTCACTCATCAAAATCCTCGAGCAACCAAATCTAGTGATCACTTGCTCAAATAGGAAGTTTGTTGTTGTCTATGTGCTACAATCTTTTACTGGTGTTGCTTCCTCCCATCTTGTCAGGTATTCCAACACAGTGATAATGTACCTTGCTCCTGACCTTTTGTTGGTGGGTTAATTCGTCCCACAAAATCTATTTCACATTTGTCAAATACCTACAAAGTTACATGTGGTTGCAGGGGAATCTCATCCCTTCTATTTGGTTTACCAACCCTTTGACATACATCACATTTATGGCAGTAGTCCTTTGAGTCTCTGTGAATAGTCAGCCACCATAATCCCGCGCGCAATACCTTATGTACAGTAGTTTTTCCTACATAATGTTCTCCTTTTATTCCCTCATGGGCTTCTTATAAGATCCTTGGTCTTTCATGTTCTAGCATGCATCTTCTCAAGATGCTATCTACACCCATTTTGTATAGGTTTCCTGCAATTAGCTGGTAATATACAGCCCCGACTACCATATTTTTCTTCTGCGCAGTGTTGTATTCTTGTGGCGCAGTCCCTGTACTCAAGTATTGGATGATGTCTGTGAAGTATTCATTAGCTATATGGACTGAAAATAACTATGTGTCAGGAAAGTTGTCCTCTATATTCATGGGTTCCTCTCCGTTATTAATCCACAATAGGTGATCAGGTCATGCATTCAACTTTCCTGGTTTGACTATCACTTCAAAGTCAAATTCTTGAAACATCAATAACCATCTACAAATCCTCCCCCCCCAACATTGGCTTGTTGACAAGGTATTTGAGCATTGAATGGTCTGTGAACATCATGAAATGTTTCCCCAATAAATAATGCTTGAATTTCTAAAGCGCGTAGACCATAGCTAAGCCTTTCCTCTCTATGGTGTTGTAGTTTTGCTCCGATTCTGACAGTTTTCTACTAGAAAATGTTATAGGATGGTCCAATTCACCTACTCCTGGTTGCGCCAGAATAGCTCCAAGTGTTATGGTCGATGCATCTACATGTACGTGGAATTTATTTTCCCAATCCAGGAATACTAGTATTGGTGTGGTTACCATCTTCTCTTTCATAGTATCCAAACTGTGTTGACAGTCCTCATTCCACTAGAAATTTGTGTTTTTTCTTATCAATTTCTCCATTGGCGCAATGATCTGCGCATACCCATTTATAAATTTCCTGTATTATCTTGTGTGTCCCAACATCGCTCTCAATTGACGGACTATTTTTGGTGGTGGCAGGTTAACAATTATTGCAATCTTGGGACGATCTACTAGAAAACCTTGCTTGCATACTATATGGCCCAATAGTATCCCAAAAGGTGTTTCGAAGATGCACTTCTTGATATTTAACGAAATCTGGCACTGCATGCATCTTTCTAACATCATCTGCAAGACCTCTACATGGTCTTTCAATAGACTATAAGTTGTCCAATCATCCAGATATACCTCTAGAAACTGGTAGATAAATTATTTAAATGCAGCTATGACTACTCTGGAAAATATTGTTGGTGCATTCTTCAATCCAAATGACATGACTGTATATTGGTAGGAACCCCATTACATTGAAAAATTGGCTTCTATCTGTATTCTGGTGCTATCTCGATCTCATGGTATCCTAAGAACCCGTCGGTGAATTAATAAGCTTCCTATCCTCCTACATTCTCCAGGACTTCATATGTGAACGGGATAAGGAATGGATCATGTAGGCATGCATCGTTTAAATTCCTCAAGTCGACGTATACTCTTATCCCCCCTTGTTTCTTCTCTTGAACTGCCATCGGGCTTATCCATTTTGATTCTTCTATAGGTTCTATGATTCCAGCCTCCAACATCCTATCGATCTCAGCTTTGAATTTTTTCTTATATATTGGGTTTAGTCTGTATGGTCGTTGTCTGATCAGTATTGCCTCAGCTTTGAGTGGTATTTTCATTTTGCCTAGCTCTCCCGCTATGCCTTTCATTTTTGTGAACATTGTTGGGAACAGGTCATTGTATTCGCGCAGTAACTCTATTATACTTTCCTTTGTTTTCTCATCCCAATAGTCTCCAATGATGGCCATTTTGGGATTCTCAACTGTCCCGATGTTGATTTTCTTCATCTTGATTGGTGTAGCAATTACTTCAGATTCTAGAGGTGGACCTTCTAGTTCTCTCTCACCTTCAACTTCCTTAATTTGAATATCGCGCGAGTCATCTTCATCTGGTGCTTCTTCCTGTGCATGGTAGCATGACAGTAGTTATTACATTGTCTGTATGTTTTGTTGTTGTTCTTCAGTTATGAGTTCAATTTCTGGTTCCTTAATGAATATCACCCCTCGGATTTGTTTCAGTGTTGCATCTATGTTGGGGTTTGCATGCTCAAATGAGAAAGTGACTGTAAAGTTTTGTTGTAATATTGTCCAGCTTGTAGTTCCTCTTAGCATTTTGTGGTATGTATACTAGTTTGTTAAGATGCCCTCTAATGTTTGTATGAAATGGTGAGGCCATTCCTATGGTGGTGTCATTTTCCACAGCCCTATGCACTTCTCCAAGTGTTCTGTTGGTGCCCCTTTTCCATCATATTTATGTTGTGGGTTGCTTCCTTGTTCTGCGCCAAACCTAATGTGGAGTAACCACTTACATTGGTACTAGTACTTGATTGTTTCTTTGTGCGCAGCCCACCATATCACATGTGTCTCCTTGAGTGTTATATCTAGGGATAAGAGCCTATGATTTTCTAACACTTCATCTTTGTACCATGTTAAGAATTTTTCTAAGTCGTTCACCCCATGAAAATTGGGCGGTTCCCTTATCTTTGTACCCATCCATATTACTGCGCGGTCTATTCTTGTGCATCTCCTTGTGGAGACCTCGTGTAACCTCTGCTACCAATTTTCTAAGCTTGTATATAAGTCTGACACACATGAGGTGATGCTTCTCCAACTGAGTACCCCATCCGCAATTGGGCTCATGTAGTCTTCATCTTGTGCAGTTGTTCTGTACAAATGGTTAATTTCCTCCAGGTCCAAGCAAGTCAGTTCTACGAACCTTTCTCCTTCTGAAGGGTCCAATGGCACAATGACTCTGTATTCTCCTGACTCAAAGGTCATCTTTCGCGTCTTTAAGTTGATTATGACATGTTTATCAAATGCCCAATCCAAACCGAGCAATGTTGGATAAGGTGTTGTGTCATCCACTATCTCAATTACTTCAAAATTGGCTTTAGTCTGCACTCCATCCAGGTCTACTATCACTCCTTTTAGTCTTCCAATTGGTAAAACTCTATGTTGATTTTCTAGTTTCAGTTGAACAGGTGAATATATTAATGTGGGTTCTCCCATACATTGCCATGTCTTCCTGGGTAATACATTGACTTCATATCCTAAATCCAGGATAATATCTCCCATGTTGAAATCTCCAATGTTGGCGTTCAGCCTGAATTCTCCACTTGTTCTCCTCCTTGTATGTAGGTGATTGATTGTTTTTTGCTATAACTTTCCTTCTGCTTCTACGCTACATATTTCTAGCATGTTTTGTAATACTTTAACAGAGGATGGATCATTTAGTAATTTTACACATGATTGCAAAAAGCCTTTAATCGTACTTACTTGTCCCAGGGGCTATGTTTCTTTAGTGTGATCCAACGATGAAGGCATCTCGTACTCTGGTACTTCCTTACTATGTTGCGCGGTTGATGTTGACGCAATATCTGGCTTCGAAAATTCTTGTCTGGCTTGCTTGAATATCTCCTTCTCATTATGCGCATCAAACTGCTTCCTTGGTTCATAATTCTTCTTCACCCAGTGGTGTTGTGTTGGTTCTTATCGTATTGTGTCATTTCATGTTTTAGCTTCACCTTGTGTAACTATGTTGATGTTTCTTCCCTCGTCCCTCGCTTCTGCTGAAATCCACTGAACATTCTGATTGTTCTTATTTCTCTTCTCCTGGATCTTCCCTAATAGTGTCGGGCATTCTTCTGTGTCATAATATGATGCACAACAATACATACAGGTCATTGGTGGAAGTGGGCATTCTCTTGTGTAGTGTCATGGTTGTTGACAATTGTAACATACCATTGGTCCTCTACCTCTTCCAAAGCCTCATCTTTCTCTTCCTCTACCTCTGTAGCCAGTTTGATCCCCTCACAGCGTGTTATACTAAGGCGTCTGGTTATACTATGTGGTATTATACTACGGTTGCGCAGTGTTGTATGGTTTTTGTGCAGTGTTGTATGGTTGTTGCATAGTGTTATAATGTTGTTGTGCAGTGTTGTATGGGGCTGGTACTTGATTAAACCGAGGTGTGGTTTTCCTAGTCATCATTTTTTCCTGTACTCTATATGCATCTGATGTCCTTTCCCTCATTAATTCCATGGTTCTGCAATATTTTTCATCATGGCCTACTGACTTGAAAAAGTTGCAATAGGAGCTCTTCAGCACTATCTGGTACTTCTACATCATTGGGAAGTGATATGGATCGTGACCTTGTTTCTTACAGATCTCACACCATAGTCCTCATGTTGGTAATGTATTTGGCATTCCTGGTGCCATGTATTGCACGAATGTTGGACATTTGTTCTTATGGTGTCCTTATGTCCTACATGCGGTACACCAAACGGTTTCTCCTGTGTCCTTGTTCTTGTTCTAGTTTAGCTGGAATGTTAAGTTCTTCAAATCCTCCTTCATATCCTCGATGGTTGGATATGTCTTTTGATATTGGTTCTCTTCCATTTGTAGGGCTTCCTGTAGAGCCTTTGCCTGCCTCTGAAACTTTTTTTGTCATACTGGATATTTCAAGTGTGGTAACAATGAATTGACGAACAGGTGCCTATATTTCATATCGTTCATGACGTATTTTAGATTTCCCTTTAGTCATTTGAATCTCTGGTCAATATCCCATACGAATTCTCCTAGTTTATGTCTGATCTCTATCATCTTGTTCATGTATTGGTCCTCTGAACTCAACTTCTGGAACTCATTTATAAGCAGCTTATTGATATCTCCAATTGTTCTAGTTGTCCCTGGTGGATTGTTTGTAGCTAAACTCATATACCAATCCAGTGCACAATCTCTTAATGTGATAGCTAACTATGCAAGTTTAGTGTCCTCATCTGTGATCTATTTTGCTTCCCAAATATTTTCACAGATAAACATGTGTTTTTTTGGGTCCTCTAATGCTTCTCCTTTGAATTCTGGTAACCTGGTGGTTGGATCATGTCCTACCATCTTAAATGTTGAAATACTACCTCTGCACGATGTAGATACTTGACTATTGCTTCCTGGATTGGCTCCCCCATTTGTTGTTCCTTGTGTTGATGTACTTCCTCCTGTCTTCCTTCTCCTGAAATTCAGTTGTCTAAACGATGGTCTTATTATTGGTGTATTAGTCACACATGGGTTTGTGGGTTCCACACTGACACTAATATGGATAGGAGTGTTGCCTTCTACTTCCATTCTTGGACCTCATGTCTTCCTCTCGTATGTTGCACGCAATATTTCCTCAATCTTCTCCACAACTCAGAGATCCTCTACCTCCTCTTCATCACTTTCCAAGCCTTCCCTCGCGGCTATGGATCTCTTCTTGGTGTTCACCTTATATTGGTAGGGTACTCCACTGCGCGTATTTCCGGTTGTCGCCATGTTCCACTTGATCTAGTCATCATCCATCATAATTGGGTCAAAGGCCTCCTCCTTCTTTCCTGTATCCCCTTCTCCTTCCATTTTTCCTTTTCCAGTCAGTGCTTCCCCCATGCACGTAGGGAATTTTAGCTACCTGACTCCATTGTCATTACACCTTTGTTATATGGAAATATATAGAAATATCTTAATGGAATTATATAATGATCTGATGTACCTACCTCAAGGTCCTTTCAAGAATTCTTCTTTAGCTGTGATGTATGACTTTGTTGTTTCTACTGCAAACTCGGTGATAAATCCGGAAACAATGTTGTCTAGCCAGAAATATATTGCACGCGTAAACTTATTATCAACTCATTGTAGTTGCACAATCTCTTCAGGATTCCATTCTAGCTGTCTGATCTAATTCATCAGATGGTTGTCTTTCAATCGTTTGATCCACTTCTGTGATATGTGTGGGAACTCACAGAAAAATACTCCGTGTAAGTCGGTGAATACGTACTTGTCAATATATTTGCGCTGTGTTAGCTTTGGGTTTCTGTTATCTTTCTGCGCAAACTCTAGCTCCTTTGTCCTCAACTAGCTTTCTATCTCTACCTTCATGGGATTCCACGGTCTCAATACCCCCTTTTAGATTTTCATTCTTTCACCTTCTTGTCGTTCGATCCTGTATTCTTTTGACACTTCTTCTGCATATCGCATATGTTCAATCCCATTTCCTTCCAATCAGTCGGAAAAGGAACCATTTGTTGCTTCCTTCCCTTCTATCTATCTACTCTTATTGGTATTGATGGTTTCTCATTGACCATTACATATTGACCCTAGTTCAGAACTAAGAAGCTTCCCAACAAAAGCCCTTAAAGATTGTCATCCCTTCTGGTAACCCAAAAGGCAACACAGTACATGGAGTGCACTGCGCAGTCTCACCCGAGATAGCTCTATGGGTGGCTGCAATACTCATGTGTTTGAAACTTGGGATTGATCGAGATCTGTGTTTTTTCATCGTAACCTTTTATTTCGTCCATTTAACATATTTTTATAACAATTACTCTATGCATGCATGCAAAATACCATATCTACTTAACTACTTCATTCATTCAACACTCATCAACTAATCAGACACAAAGATACATTCATTCGGCCACATGACACAATGTTGTCGTGGTTCACCCCCCCTGGGCTACGTCCAAAAATATCTGGCTCTCAGGCTTTTATTATATTTTGGAACTTTCCCACGACGCGCGTGGTTACAATCTTAGTTCTTCTTCTCCCCCACAGGTTCCTCGATCCCTGCAAGGCTGACTAGATCGCACCAGGATCCTCAACTTGGGATATAACCCTCAGGATCGAGTTTCTCATGCCTTCTCTAGCTCACCAGCTTAATGACTTACATATTCCTTACAATTATCTTTCTCTTGGTTTCTCTCTTCTTTTCTGTCTCCCGCTATCTATATCTCTATCTCTCTATGTATGTATATCTTTTGTCCCCCCTAAATACCACTTTTTTATATCTTCGGCTCACCAGCCATTACAATGTATTAAAAAAAAAACAACCCTAGCATCGTTAGGTCTTCCATGCATGCGTTCTTGTTGCTTTCCCTTCCAATTGTCTTTTTCCTCTTGCATGCTTCTCTTCCAAAAATAGTCTTTCTTTTTTATTTAGCTTACATCCAACACCGCTCCTCTTTACCCAATAATTACCATCAGTCCCTTCACCAAGTGGGGGGTAGGTTTCATGGATTGCAACCCATCCTCATCTTGGGGGAACCATCACATTATTGTGGTCATGGATTGTTTTACCAAGTGGGATGAGGTCATGCCTACAGTTAAATCTGATGGTGAGAGTGCAACACACTTTGTATTCAATCATATCATAGCTTGGGTTGGAATTCTGAGGGATATTGTCACTAACCATGGAAGTCACTTTCAGAATAATATTATTATAGAGTTGGCATCAAAACTGGGGTTCAAGAAAGATCATTTGTCATCCTATTATCCCCAGGAAAATGGCCAAGTGGAGGTTGTGAATAAATCCCTAAAATCCATTTTGCAAAAAAAATTCAGCGACAGTAAATCTAACTGGAATGTGATGTTGTACCCTGCTCTTTGGGAATACTGAACCGTAGTAAATATTTCCTCTCATTTTTCGTCATTCTAATTGGTTCACAGAGTGGATTCAGTTCTCCCCATTGAATGTGAAATCCCTTCTCTTAAGTTGGAAGTTGAGCTCCTCCCTAACATGACTGATCTAGAAGAATGCCTTTTGCACTTGGAGCAACTCGATGAATAGCATCGATATGATACCCTATCCATTGATGTGAATAAGTGACATGTTAAGGTCCTATTGAGCACTCAACAGACCCTAAAATACTTTGTGGAATTTTTCTTTTGGGTGCCACTTTTCATTTCTAAATAGAGTCAGTTTTGTTGGGATGGATGGATTTTTCTGTTGTTGTGTTTTATCATCGATCACATTTTTTTTTTTCTTTGAAGTTGTTGAAAGATTGAAATTTTTCTCTAAGTAAACTTGGCATAAATACTAAGTGCACACTGCTTGAAATTTGTTTTATAAAAAAGAGTTGTGCCCCAATCGACAATTTTGGTCTATGAAACAGTTCTTTAAAAATTGTCGATGTATCGTCGGCATCGGCGAAATCAGAAAGAAAAATTGCCAACATAAGCAACAAAAATCATCGATACATCATCAGCATCAATGAAAAGCGAGAAATGGCGTAGTATCCAGAAACATATGTCTAAGGAAAGTCATTGAGGGCGAAAAAACGCTTCTCACGATGAAGAGGTCAAATCAACCGTCACATGTTTTTCTACGTAGATGGTATGTATTGCTCGGTTATCTCCCACGTCATGTTTATATTCCTCATATTACATCAACATGTCATATCTGTACTTCTAGGTCAACATTTCCACGTTAGCATCGTATGGTAGTTTGGGTTAGCATCGAAACATTTACCTAAGAGTACCAACGAAACAACGTCAAATACAAATCGTCGACACTGATGCACTCATTGACTACTGGCAAGTGTTAGGACACCAAATGATGGGGATTATATCGAACCTTTCCCCACCGACGTCGGTGATCCTGGTTGATCTTTGATGTCCATTTAAATACCTTTCTTATCCCTGATGTTGATCATACTAGTTCCTTTGAAATGAGAAATGCCTGAGTAACTTGATGAGACACCTCTAGCTGAGTAAAGGATGGGATCTGCCATTGTTAGTCAAATAAGAACTTCACATAATCGATACCTCGAGCCATGGCACCACGCACTGAACAACATTCAAAAATTTAATTTTTCCAATGAACTCTGAAATAACACACTTCTGTGTCACCAGCCTGCATTACATTTAATCCTAATCATGGTGTGGATTTTGTTATAGATTGTACAGGTCACATTTGTATGCCTGAATTTAAGACTAGATGGGACAAGGTAGGTATGTTTTAAATATACAAGGTTTTTCCCAAGCATGGTATTCCGTTCACAAACCATTGATTTCCCATGCAAACGAAGGAGCGAGAGAGAGATTCAGGGAGGATACAACACACTATATCACTTCAATTACCAGTAATCCCAGGTTATTTCTTGCAAGGAAGAGGTAAGCATTGTATTTTTCATTTCCATTTATGATTGTGTCGAATAACACTTGTCAAAGTTGGCTTGCAGCTCATTATAACATTTTGTGTAGGAAAACACCTCCACGAAAGCCAACGACCAGGCGCTCACCAAGAATGCCCAAAATGAAAGAACTAGAGATCGATGAAATGTCGACACCAGCGACCGCATGGGAACTTGATTTTTTTTCGAAAATGCAATCAGTTATCTAGACTTCGACCAAGAAACAGTTTACCCAGCCTCTAGCGTTCGGGGACACAGAGGTAGGAACTAGATCCAAAGTAATGATCCCAGATTGGGGTGACTTTTATAAAAAAATAAGTCTAGAAGATTACCCAGAGTTTACACCTCACAACAACTCGGACATTAGGGTATTAGATGACCAAGTTTTTCTGGATATCAGGCAATCATATCTACACAGGGTGTCTTGTCGAACCCCAGTTATTCCCTGCATCAAAACCATAGGATGGATAATTGACCACACCGACACGATGAATTTCACGGTCAACGATGAGGAGGGTGAATTTGTTGGTATATTTATTTGAGTAGAGGTACAAAAATATTACAAACTCAGATACCCAGAGGAGAGGTTGAATATAGATTTTGTGGTCAGGTTCAATGAGCTTCATGACACCAGTCGGTTAGTACTAGCCTCATGGTGGAAAGAGGATAAAAATTTTACAAAGAGGAACAATGGCTGGTACAGCATGGTAAACCTCAGAGGGCCCTATATGTATTTAATGGCCTTGATCTGTCAATTGTATGGAGAAAAATACTACTTGAAGTTTTCAGAAGCATCGATGCCCTTAGCATATATCGTAGTGATCTCTAGGATCATTTTCAATTGGGGAGCCATTATTTCCAAACAACTGATTATCAACATTCTACAGGCCCAAACACCAAAATAAGGAGAAACGTCAATCTTCTACATGGAATCTTACCTGTTGGACGTGATCTATGTGAGAAACACTTTCACGGGTATGAATTTAAACTAGCATGTTGTTGAGTTACCTATGCGCGTTTATTTCAGCATTTTGTGGGAGAATAGGTACAAAAGGTTTTACACCATGATATGTGATGAGTTTGTAGCTAGAATACACTTCATTATATTTATAAAAGAATGCCTGAGGCTTTCAGCAACAACCAAAAAGACGATATCCAAAGTTTTCCACTAGTATTTCGAAGAAACAAGCACTTACATCAAAGTGTTCGGGGCTACTGGTGCACCACACCTACTCCCCATTCATGTCTCGGACCGTATGATATTGGGAGAGATTTGTTACCAGACCATCCTACAAGGCTATAACGCTTATCTGGTGAAGGATAAGAAGAGGGCCTTCATACCTTATGGTTTTCATATTGAGTTTTATATGGTTAAAGACACTACATAGGAAAAACAAGAAGGATTCAGTTAGCTTGAGTATTGGTTTCCCACAGGACGTTTTCACAAGCATGATCCAAAAGGCCTGGTACTCCAGCACATGGCGCGGGTATCATCATGTTGGCCATATGCTCATGACATTTTTGAAGATGAGATCTTTACCTAGGGCGCCCAAGATTTGGAGGAAGTTATCCATAGAAGGTATAACCATAGTATGACCAAGTTCAAAGCAATGACCATGGATGAACACATTGAGACAATAAAGCACACAGCTCAAGAATCCATAAAGATAAGGGAATAAAATAGAGTAGTAGAAGCAACATAAGCATGGAAAAGGGGGACATTGTTACTAGAATAAGCCGAGAGAGATATGAAAATGTTGAGGGAATATCCCCCACTAAACCCTTTTGTAAGTCCCTCGAGAATTACCCTAATCGATACAAACGGCCAAGAGGCAGAACCGAATGCCTCAAAATCAATTCCACTAGAAAATAATGTCGCCCAAGAAAACACTAGCCCCATATCATACCAGTCAGGATCACCAGTGACAACTATAGCTCAACAAAGAGAAGTGAAGGCATCAATCGGGATGGGTATGCCTACCATCTTCATATATTTAATCACCATATATGATGACTAGGAAGGCTCAAAAGCTTCGCACATAACCTCGGTGCTAATCACACAACATGAAGAACCAAGGGAGACATCTGGTCCAACCTCCGATGATTTGGTATTAAATCCCCAAGAAGGAGACCTGGAAGCTAGGACCACTCTCGACACTATATTTCACAAGCAACTGGAAACATAGCCTCATGATGACATCTCTAAGAATGGCATGGTTGCAGGAGGACAAGAAGAAGTAATGGGGTAGCTAGAAATCGGTATCTCTATTAATGAACTCTCAACCAATATCGATCCTTTGCGCACTTCTCCATATAAGACAAATAATCCATCGACCAACAAGGACCAGTAGAAGGCCGAGTCACCAGGACACACAATAAGATCCCCTGCTAGGGAGCTGAGCGGATCAAGCCTTGCAACAGAAAAAGCGTTGACACCAATATTACCACAGAAACCACTGACTGAGGAAGAAGGAGTTCAATTTCCCACCGTTGGAAGAGATAGAGAACCTACCATGGAACACCTCTATACGGCGGGAAGCCTAGGTAATACTCTATCATGGGCGGATCAGCAGTTTCCTGAAATAGTAGACGAAGTCGCTGATATACAAGCTATTACTTATGATAGGAAAAGGAAGGTCATGATGAGAAGAACAGTAAGGAAAAGGAAGCTTACACTCGATAACACCATGTTCATAACCACAGAAGAGACATTATTCGACACAGAAAATACTAGGATGACTGAGCTAATCGGAGCAGGGATGGTCATAACTAATGCCATATTAGACAGGGAAAAAAGGGATGAAAGGGAGGTAGCTTCCATGAGGAAATAGTTGGACCACCTGTGACATCAAGTTGAATATTACCAAAAATCAACACATGCAGTGGTACTCTTGAAAAGTGAGTTTCGATATATGTATGCACAATTCATAAAGGAGAGGGGCCTCTTCACCACCCGAATAGTTGATTTTCAAGAAGATACCCTTATGGAACTAGAAACCTGCAAAGACATGCAATGGTGGTATGAGAAGGCACATCAAGCCTTGGAACAGATCGACTACATCAGTGAAGTACAGAAGGGCTGAGATACAGAAGAACATGGCATCCAAGTGTTGATGGACAGCAGCATCGCCCGAATACGGAAGGAAGTTTAACATTGGGTATACATGGTCCAGGAACCCCAACAGAAAATGTCGGAATGATGGGAAGAGTGTGAGAAAAGTTGGGAAAAAATCAACTAGGAAATGAGAGATATTGGCTAGCCAGAGTTTGGCCTGCCAAAAGATTTCACCGATTTATGTGACATAGTTAAGTGACATGCAGAGCAAGAACAAGTATGTGAAACATAGATTTTGCAGGTTTCAAGCATGATCTCGGGACAATTGAATAAGTTCATGGACTCTCTGATTAAATCTCTCGTGGTCTTACAACGCGTGAGTGTCAAACTAATCAAGTACAAAGAATGGAAAGTTGAGATAAAGGAGGTCCTCTCTGCTACCATGGATCAATACATGTTCCCTGATGCAAATATGTGCGGAGATATCTTCTATAGATGGTCAAAATATGAGAGGAACAATCCACTTCAGTAAAATGATGAGATGATCTAAAGAAAACAAAAGAGAACAGATAGATAAATTCCACTACGTGTCGTTTTCTTTTTCTTAACACAACTTTAGCAGTTATTTTTAGTTTAGTTATTTTTATAAATAAGAGAATCGACCTTGTGTTAATGGTCGATGGCTTTGGAGAGAAAACTTTTTCTGGAATATTGTAAGAGAATTATTTATTTGCAATTTATTTTAATTTAGAAGTTTTGTTTAGAGCCAAAGACACTTCTTTCATCTGAGGCGTGAATGTGACTAGACCAAGGGGGGTTATCTTTGTCTTAGAATTCAATATTTGTGGTTGTAATGAGTAATATTTGTTGTATCTATTATTTAAGTTATCTTATAATGTTGCGACAATTCTTTTACTCTAATTGATGAATAGAAATTGATTCTGTTAATACGTGATTGATAGTAGAGTATTGAAAATTACTTTTCTTGCACTCATTTTCTATTACGTGTGTATTTTCTTTTTGTAACTATTATCTCAGACGATGCTGAATGTCTACAAGTCAAATGTTATAGCTTGAAGTAGTTTCGATTCTCATTGTCTACATGCCGATGTTAGACACACCTACCACACTTAGAGGGGGGTGAATGAGTGTGGGGCTCTTTTTCCCAAAACTTCTCTCTTACACAAAACATAATCTCACAAGAAGCTCTCCATTGATCAACCAAAAGGGATATATTACAAGAGACCATTGCTATCTTATTTATACTTTCATCTTCTAGGTCACTTAGCCCATTTCTAGGTCACTTAACCTATTTTCTTTATTTTTAGGGTTAACCATTTTCCATAAATAGAAATTTCTCCAATACTTTATCATTTAAATATTTCTTCTTGATTTTGTCACTTTTCTTTATTATTTAAATAATCCACCTTGACTTTGTTACTTTACTTTATTGTTTGAACAATGATTTCTTCTTTTAGGTCACTTTTACTTCTTTGACCTTGGGGGCTTTAAGCCTTCATATGGGGGTCCTCCAACTTTGTAAGGCCATAACTCTCAAACCGTGAGGAGTTATGTGACATTCCACATACCACTAGAAATGGCATGACAAGAACTATCCATATAGGATAGTTTAACCAACAACTTCATTGATATTCATCTCATTATTCCACATACAATCATGGGTCCTCCAACCATTCTTCTAGGATAACTCAATCCACAAAGCATCTTCCCGTGAGGGCTTTCACCATAAGGGGACCACTTTGGAGTTCATCCATTTGTACACTTTATCAACCATGATAATACTATAATGATTCATCTTTGCATCAATCCACCACTTCATCATATACATCAATTTTGCATCATGTATCAATGACAACTCATTGATCCATCTTCATCATATCAATGACAATTCAATGATCCATCTTCATCGATTGGTTTCCACTTGACATCTATCATTCTCATCAAGGTCAATACATCTACATTGTACTTCAATCATCAATTAATCAAGCAATCAATCCATTGACATCAATCAATCACTTGACATTAATCAATCAACCATCGGCATCAATGACAACATGATCCAACAATCTCCCCCTTTGTCATTGATGGCAATACCAAAATTGATGTCAACACCAATTACCAATTATTTATGTCAATCATGTAGATAATTCATGCTCTATATCAATAGTCAATGTGACTATCTCTCCCATCAATAAACATCAATAACATCAATGTGATTAACTCTCCCCCTTTGACATCAATGGCAAAGGGCCATTCTCTTCTTGGGGATTCTCCCCCTGTCTAAATTCCTTTCATCTTCCTCTAAATAATGGAATGTTAAAGATACATCGCTCATACTCCCCCTGTGACCATCACTCCCCTTGGAATTGTGCTTCTCAAATATAGGACTCTTTTCTAGGTATGCATCTGATAAATATCTCCTCCTAGAATCATGGGAAGAAGAATGACTCCCCCTAAGGGTATGTCTCCCTCTATCTTCTCTACAAGATGAACAATATGCTACCATATGACGATCCTTGGACCTGTTTATGCATCAAACTCATGCCATACCAAGCATCATGAAGAAAAATATGTGTCAATAATGAAATAGAGAATCATGAGCAAAATAATAACCAAGTACATTTTGCATCATAATGTGTGCTCATCATGCACAACACTTATGTACATCAACCATGTACATCAACATCATGCAATGTGCCAAAAGATATCATACATGGAATGTATCAATCATATGCCTCTATGTGCATCCACCAATATGTCAACCATGTGCATCTACCAATATGCCAACCAAATACCATCTATCAGTATACCATCATGCATCATCACTTGCACCAAGCAAGTATATCAACCATGCATCAACAAGCTATGACTTCCCAACTACTTGTCTCAATATGTAGTCCAACCACATGCAAAATGCATGCACCATGATATCCAACATATTCTTCCAATAATACATCATAATATATATCAATGATACTTAAATATGTACCAGCCATGTACCCCAACATATCAACATCAATTTGTACTCATGGGTTAGTGCCATGCACCCAAGATTTATTTTATATCGCCACCATACATGATCTAACATAGAACCATGAAAAACCTGTAGAAAACAGTGTCAGAACCTGCAATAAAGCATGTCAGACCTTGCATCACAAAGTTATACCATCACATCAAACTCCAGTCCATGTGCATATCCATTTTTCCTTAGGCTTCACCACATATACGCATCCTGCTGCACAGACAGCTCGCGTATGTACGCGACCTATACACAGTCAGCATGCATATGTACGCGACATATACCACTGTCACCTACGTATGCCTCAGTAGATGACACTTTTGAACTTCCCTTCGGTCTTTCATTATGTTCCGCTTGCTCTATCTTATTCACCCACTTATGTAGATGTCCCTACTCCTCAGAGCTTGATCTCTGAGCATCCATCTTTTCAAAGATGTATCCCTTCCTTACTTCATTCCTTCTTCTATCCATGCTCTTTGAGGTCCTCATCATGTACTTTCTTCTTGTATTCCATCACTCCTGGGATTTGTGGCCAAATATACTACAGTTGTAACATCTAGTGGTGTTACAGTGAACAGCAAAGTGTCCTATTTGATCACATCTCCAACACCTCATGGTGTTATAAAATCTTCCATTATATCTCCTTTCATAAGATCTACATTCAAAATCTTTGTGGCCATATTACATGAATAACAATTCCCATGAAAAATACTTTCATACCTTTGCTTTGGTGTCCCAAGAATAGCTTCTTCATTTCTTCCTTGCTTTGTTCTTTTGAAATTTTCTTTTCCTTGTGTAGATGGTTGTTTTGCAACATTGTCTTCCTTCTTTGATGGACTTACCTCATTCTTCTTTGAGGTGCTTGCTTCAACATGTGTGGCTTCCTTTTTGTATCCAAGACCTGATTTATCACATGGTGATCTTTGACTTTCCAATATCTCATCCAAGATTCTTGAGCTATTCAAGAATTTGTTTAACTTTTCTACCTTCTTTCTAAGGTCAACAATTTCAGCTTCTAACTTGCAACATGACTCTTCCTTTTCATTTATTTGATTCTTCAATAGTTGTTCTATCCTTTTGGCTTCTTCAATTTGGGTCTTGAGATGAACAATAATTTCAAAACTTTTGCTAATCTCATCATTTACATTCATATCCTCTTTTCCATTATTTAGTCTTGTGATCTCTTCTTCCTTTTCTTCTAATTGAGTTTTATTGATCTCTTCTTGTTCTTTGAGTATTCCCTTTAACATCGAGATGTGCCTTTGACTCCTTCTAAGAAACTTCTTAGTGTTATCCGAAAGATAGTTATAGTGTGTATAAAAATGATCACTTCTATATCTATATAAACCCTCTGTTGTTCCAGATTCTATACTTAAGGCTTAGAAAGTACAGTGTCTAGGCATCCAAAAGTGAGTAAAGGATAAAAGGGGGGGAAGAATCAGCCTTCAGGAAAGGAAGCTAAGATTGATTTCCAGGTTGTTGTTGTCTCGCTTCCAATTGTTCCTGGATGCTTATATCCCGTTCAATCGCGACCCATGAACGTTCAAGTTCTACCTGGGTGGTGGTTGTTTTAAGTATGGTATTGAAAAGGTTCAAAGCGATATGGGTTTGGTCCAGCAAGCCAGGTTCAATATTAGGTTGTCTTGCAATGGGGACAGTCATAGAGGAACAGGAAAATTAAAGGAGAGTTCGAGGTTTTTAATGCTGTCTCAATTTGATCATATAAAAGAGAACTTTTTTATCCAATGTTAAGATAGAATGAAAACCAAAGGCCTTTTCCCGTAACTGAGTTATCTGTTAAATAAATGGTGTGTGAAATGTGAGAAAAACATAAAGTTGTCTATAATGCAAGGCTCCTATCAAGGGATAATCTCACCCTGTAAACAGAAGAAGAAAAAGATAAGAAGAAATCTGACGAAGCATAAAATATGAAGATCTAAAAAGTTCACAGGTCTTGTACCTGCTAATAATCGATACAAAGGAAAAGTTGTAAACGATATAGACGACTAAAAATTGATCACCACGGTAGAGGTTTTACTAAATTGCAGTGAAACATTCATCAGATATGTATATGCGAACTGTAATTGAATATGAAATCAGAGAAGAAACAAACTCATAACACAATCTTGACGGAATCAGGAGTCTTTAGATTTCTTTGTATTAATTTTCAAAAGGTGAGAGTCTCTATTACAATCGACCAAAAATGGTCCAGCCCCATTTCTTTCTTCAAAGTGCATATTTATACAAATTTCTATACGCTAGAATCTTAATCGTTCCAGGAGTTTTTTTTGGTTACAAAAAAAGGAGATTAAACGTTTCAATTCTTTGTCTTTGTCCCTCTTTTGGGAAAATGGAGCACCTTCTTTTCTTTGCTCTTCGAATTCTAAAAATAGAACAGGCAGACACTTGTCATTTTTTTATACCGGAAACCTGCCCCTTCGCATGCTCGGTGCATGTGACACACCTCTCCACCAACTGGGCTGTAAACCTGGAAGGTTATGCTTGATTATTTGCCTCAGAAGTGTAACAATCCTTCACTAATTGTGGCAACTTTCCTTCTACCTATCGGTCTTCGGCACTGATAGAACATAAATGTATATTTGGTTTTATTAGCCTTTTATCTACTTGGACTATATCCGTCTAGGTTATCTGTGATATTTTTTTTTTTTTGTGTATGGAGGAATCAGCAACTAGTTGGGCACGTGCTCACGTTACACGTGGCCGTGTTATCCAACCGCTACCACTATAACCTCCAGGTGTGCCCACGATGCCCCTTACGCGACACACAAGGTAAGTTGGGGGGAATTGAACTCGAAACCTCATGGAACTTCATTTTCACGGCACTTGCCAATTGAGCTGCCCCCCCCCGAGGGCTAGTTATCTGTGATATTTCATCCAACTCTCTTTCCTCATTTTCCTTGATATTGAGCAGGTGCTTGGCTATATTGATCTGGCCCAGTGTCTCAGTGTTGCTTTCACTATCGAGACCCAACAAACTCCCATCTATGAAACCAAAAGTTTCTTCACAAGATTTTCTTACCTCTTTAGCTCATTGTTTACCTTCTGATATGTTACGCTCCCATGCCTTCAGCAAGATGTTACCTCGGGTTTGCTCTGGGATGGAAAACCTGGAACTACTACTCGTTTCCTTTTTTTTCGTGGCTATAACAGCCTCTTGGAAAGTGACCCGAGCCGCCCCAGCTTCTTTTTCTCTGAAGGAGATGTTTTCCAGTACTTGATCAATGAGTTGGCAGTGGTTTTGAATAGTTTCCACTTTCACAAGTAAATCTTGTTGAGTTGTTGACACTCTTTTTCAGATTTCTATGGCTTGGGATTGGAATATCCCGATATCTATCACCTGGCTTTCGACGAAATTTAATTTGGCCTATAACTACCCTATCAATTCTCCTTGCTGCCTTATCTGTGATTGGTTGGTCTGAGCCATCTGTTGTGTCTGCTCGAGATCGGATTTGAGCCACTCGATTTCCTTTTGATCGGTTGCCCTGGCTAGCTCTATACCTATGTTCGCCTGCTCTCTGGCAGTTGCTTCTAATGTAGCCAGCTTATCCTCCAAAGTTTTGATCAGGCGGTTTTTTCGCTTCAACTATTCTTTTAGGGACTCGATAGAATATTGGTTGGTTGTAGCAAAAGCCCCTAATGTCCCTGCTATCTGAGTTGAAAATTCTTCTTTTTTCATGGCTCTCCCATCAGCTAGGATTTTAAATTTCTTCGCTACCGTGCCTGCTTCTTGATAAAGTTCTTGTTTCACAATGGCCTTTCTCTTCTTATAGAAAAATAATTTGTTCGGAGGCAATTCTTCCACAGTTATGGGCGTTAGTTCTTCGCCAAAAATCCATCCTACGTCTGGGATCCCCTTTGTGGACTACAAGGGAGTAACAAAAACGATGGGGTTGTCGATCTGCTTGGATGATTTCCCTGGGGTAACAACTGAGGTTGGCTTGCTTGGAGGATTGGAGATCTCAGCTTCCTATTTCGGGCCCTCGGTTTTCTTCTCCTTTTCCTGGTCTTCCTCTTGGTCAGATCCTAAATCTTTGGAGCCCTTGGCTCCCATTTTCTATATATCTGTCATCGGTGGGTTCTTACCCTGTAAGACTAGGGGAAGACAGCTCCGCCGGTGTTCCTAAAATTTGAAAAAATTGGCCCTCTCCTCGGGCGACAGGGCTTGAATCCGTTCTAAGACCTTGACATAAGATCTCGCACCTCAGAAGATATCGTCATGAGGTGAATTCTCATGTTCATACCTTTTAAGGCCGCAACTCACCGTGTGATTACCCACGATCCTGTGTGGGTCGTGCCTCTTGAACTCAATATGGACCAATTTAATATCCTCCAAATCCACTGCCTCGGCTTTCGCATGTCCGAAATCTAATAAAGAATAGGTATTCAAATGAATGGGGAAGGGCGACCATACCTTCTTCGAAAATCCTTTAAGCTCCTTGCTTATGCCACCAATCATAGTTTGCCTAGTGATTTCGCGACAAACCAACCTATCTAGTATGAATAATGGTAGAGCATAGGGGGGAACAAAGGTGCCGAAAACCCTGATGTATGAAAATTCTGCCTCTACGTACCAGTCGACCACGTTTCTCAAGTTGGTGGCAAGGCTATCTGAAATCCTGGGCGGTGGGTTGCCAAAGATGGAGATGTGCATTGGTACCATTACCCAATTGAAAATTTCATATATGAATTTTGTGCCCTTATCTTCCCAAAGTTTTGAATGGTAGACATGGATAGGCTCAGCCTCGGATGGAATCCAGCTCCAACTCATTAGAGGAAAAGGCATCATGAAACAAACAACATCCATGATGTAGGCGGACATAAAAAATGAAGCGGCCTTCCCACTCACCTTCTGCATCCAATACTCAATAATCCGGCTGGTTAAACTGTCTGACAACAATTTGGCCCGGTCAAAGGAACAGCCTTCAGTGACTGTATGAATCAGAGGCACCCACGGGAGAAAACAATGTGTGGTGTCCTCCTTCCCATACAACCTACAGGTCATCGTTGCTATGTATTTCAATTGCAGTTCCAAGGAAGAGATTGAATAAACTTTGTTACCGTCTACCCTAAACTTTGCAGGGTGCGAGACCCAATCCTTCATCAGATCAGACAAGTTTCTACCGTATTGCTTGCATTCCTTCCTCTTAAAACCTTCCAAAAACTCATCATTGTGTGAGAGGTTTGGTGTGGGTGACAATTGGTACATTGCCTGCAAATGTTCTGGTCTGAAGGTCCCAATGGTCACCCTCTGCTCACTGATAATAGTATTGGTCAGGATATCCACATGATCTAGCGCCCATCAGATCATATCATAGTAGGGAAGGAGTCGTGTCTTGGCCGCTATCTTATGCATCTCTGCTTGAACGACGATTTTTTATTTGGTGGCCAAGTCATCCCTCTCATTATCACTGGAATAATCTAAACAGTTCACCAATTCGGACTGTAGAACCTCAGAGACGTATGACTAGGTTCTGACAGAATCAATATTTCAAGGTGAAGTATCATAAACAGTATCTGAGCCTTGCCCTGAACTCTCAGCAATAGCCTTGGACACTTTTCATGGGGCCATGATAGAGGACTCTGACTTAGCTCTCTTGTAGTAAAAATGTGTATACATACAGAAATAAGCCTAATGAGAAAAACTCATTTGCGCAAGATAGAAATGAAATTTGAAACAATGAGAGAAAGAACTATGTATCTCGACCATTTAAAACCCCGGTGTCCTTATGAACAGAACAGTCAAATTGTTTTTAGAGAAATATTTAGCAATAAAAACAATATCTTTACCTATCACTTCACCTCATTTCAAATAAATGCCATAAATTTTGGCGGGTCATGACACAAGTTAGCGCAAAAAACATTTAAATTTACCCCGTAGATGGTGCATGTTAATACTTGTATTAATGCACTGATTAATCTGGCTTAGCTTCTTTAATTAGGTTTTCTTTAAACTTTAATCACCCTTTTAGGTGTTCGTCGTATCGATATATTTCACTCCTATCCTTCGAACCCCTAAAACCCAAGATCGCGATGACGTGATCTAGTTAAGCAAAAACGTGATCCGGATTAAGCGTTTAATTAATCAGTGTTTAATTAATATCGTGATTTCGCGACTCGGGGCTACGAAGGTATAGTTTCTTGGAAGAGTGAATGTCGAGTCGTGAAACCCCGACATTGTTTAACTATGGTTTAAAACGACTTACCCCTAACACTAACTTGGGTGACTTGTAAAACTATCTCGCAACTTCTCCTATCGGAGTTATGATGGTAAGACTTTTGGGGAGAGCGATCGTCGAGATGTGAAATCCCGACAGCACTTACCTAAGGTTTAAGGAACTTTACTCTCGGTGCTAACCTGGGTAAGCTTTCAAGGTTGTTTCGCGACTTCGCGCATCAAGGCTTGGAAACCGTGTGACTTGTAACTCCCGAAGTGCGATATCCCGAGGTATATAAAAGTGAAAAATCTCGTTTAACGGTTAAATGTAAATGGCTTAGGAGTACAACGGCCATCGCTACTTTGCATGTCAGGACTACTGATATTTTTGGTGGGTAAAGGTCACAAAATAAAAGACAAATTAAAGGCAAACCTTTGATTTTAAGAATTACATTTAAACTAGTTGAGAAAGGCGGCTCCAACACCCTCTTCAATTTCTTTTTGAAGTTCTAATAGATTTTCTTATATTCTTTTCATTGGATAACTACCATCAAATTTTACACAAATTGCTTCTAGATCTTCTTCTTCACTTGTAGAAAAGAATTCAACATCATCATCTTTTGAAATATTGCAATCAAGAGTTTTTTATGGTTCTTTACCTTCATTTGAAATATCATCACGATCTTCCTTTTTGCCAACATCAACACATAATCCTTTGCCTTCATTTGAAATGTCTTCAAGATCTTCCTTTGTGTTATCATCACTTGATTCTTTATCTTCACTTGAAATATTTTCAAGATCACATTTAGAAATAATGAATTCAAGGATTTTTGGAGATTATTTATCTTTGATAATCTTGATGGAGTGGTCTTCAATATCTTCCTTCTCCTTCTTGCTTTGATATGTCTCCTCTAGCTTTAGCCATAGATCCTTGGCGGAAGTGAATTGTCCCATGTTCTCTTTGATAGGGCTTGAGAGTCCACTAAGAATGGTCTTGAGAGCCAATGCATCATTCTTCTTTCCTTCCCTTTGAGCTGCAAACTTTGATGTGTTCTTCAAAGGAACTGATCCACCAATGGATGCCTTTCAAATAGTCGCTCCCATTTCCTTCAAATGTACTCTCGTTTCTATTCTCCAAGTAGAATAGTTTTCCTCATCAAGGATTGGAACTTCATCATCCATTTGTGTGTCTATGGATCTCCTTCAATATTGTTAAGGCTAGTAGTGAAGTCTCGCTCTGATACCAATTGTTGGACACACCTACCACACTTAGAGGGGGTGGGGGGGGGGTGAATGAGTGTGGGGCTCTTTTTCCCAAAACTTCTCTCTTGCACAAAACATAATCTCACAAGAAGTTTTCCATTGATCAACCAAAAGGGATATATTACAAGAGACCATTGTTATCTTATTTATACTTTCATCTTCTAGGTCACTTAACCCATTTCTAGGTCACTTAACCTATTTTCCTTATTTTTAGGGTTAACCACTTTCCATAAATAGAAAGTTCTCCAATACTATATCATTTAAATATTTCTTCTTGATTTTGTCACTTTTCTTTATTATTTAAATAATCCACCTGGACTTTGTTACTTTACTTTATCATTTAAATAATGATTTCTTCTTTTAGGTCACTTTGACTTCTTTGACCTTGGGGGCTTTAAGCCTTCATATGGGGGTCCTCCAACTTTGTAAGGCCATAACTCTCAAACCATGAGGAGTTATGTGACATTCCACATACCATTGGAAATGGCATGACAATCACTATCCATATAGGATAGTTTCAACAACTTCATTGATATTCATCTCATTATTCCACATACAAGCATGGGTCCTCCAACCATTTTTCTAGGATAACTCAATCCACAAAGCGTCTTCCCATGAGGGACTTCACCATAAGGGGACCACTTTGGAGTTCATCCATTTGTACACTTTATCAACCATGATAAGACTATAATTATTCATCTTTGAATCAATCCACCACTTCATCATATACATCAATTGTGCATCATGTATCAATGAAAACTCATTGATCCATCTTCATCATATCAATGAAAACTCATTGATCCATTTTCATCGATTGGTTTCCACTTGACATCTATCATTCTCATCAAGGAAAATACATCTACATTGTACTTCAATCATCAATTAATCAAGCAATCAATCCATTGACATCAATCAATCACTTGGCATTAATCAATCAACCATTGGCATGAATGACAACATGATCCAAAAACTGAGGTATAAAGGTTATCCCAAAAGCCAACTTTCTCTAATATATCATAACTTCCCTCTATCATTTAGTTTGAGCTCCACCTTTCATTCCCATAAATGTTAGAAAAGAACAAAAAAGAGAACTACATAGCCAGAGGAAAGGTTTCACAGAAAGACATACCTATCGGTCACAATTAAATCTCATTGATAAATCTAGCCAGATCACAAATATGGAGAACCATACCACTTAGTAAACTCTTAGGATTCTAATTGGGCCTCTTAAGTGGGTTTGGTTCATGTTGTTGAGTCAAAGGGATTCCATACCCCTCAACAGAATTGGCACTAGAATGAAGTCTTGAACGAATGCATGGCTAACAATATTTATGATAATATATTCTGCAAAGCCTATAGATTCAAAACAACCCACATGCATGGCTAGTCATTCTCAAGACAACCCACATACAGAGAATACTCCCACTACGAGTAATTCATCTCAACATGAAGAGGAAGAATGCCTATACTCTAAAATACCTTACATTCTTCCTCACGGAGAGTTAAATAAGTTCAGAAGAATCACTAGAGCTTATGCCCGACAGATCGGAGCATTACCTTTAGATCCTTTACTTCCTCGAAGAAAACAAATAAGGAGACCCTTTGTTGACACCCCTAACCAGGTATTCATTCACACAATAGAAGACCTGATAGACTTTTCTCTTATAGAGATTGAACAACCCCTTGGTCTAATACCCAAAACACCGACCGTCACCCCACCGACCAGTAACTACTCTGAACCTAACAATTGAGAATATAAAGAGGAAGGGTCCAACTCAAATCACTCAAGTTCTGAATCAGAAGACATGGGGGACAATAATGATAACAACGGAGAAGGGGGAGATCAACCTCGAGATAACCAGCCATGGTTGGCAAAAGATTCTCTGGTGATTCTAAGACAGACGCATAACCTACCCAGACATCCAGAAAAACTATTCCCCAAATTTTATCCCGAAACCTCTGGATTGCCTAAAGACCATATTAAGAAGTTTATATTAGCCATAAGGTTGATGAATGTACAAAATGAAGATGTGGTGTGTAGATTGTTCCCTTATACCTTTGAAAATTCAGCTTCAACTTGGTATTTCAACCTACCGGTTGGTTCCATAACGAGTTGGACAAAGTTTCAAAAGGATTTTTTGGACAAATTTGCTGAAGAAACTACTACAAGAGATTTAATGGCTGAAATTTTTACCGCCACTATGAGTGTTGGCACAGGGGCAGACCCAGGGTTCAATGCTCAAGAGCACACAAACAAATCCCTAATTATTGTCCCTTTAGGCAACACCTACGAAGCAAATGAAGTCTCACCCGAGGTAGAGGCAGGGGTGGTTGCAAGACTCAGGTGTCTGCAACCTTAGCTGGGACACAAATCTGTGATTATATCATTTACAAAGCACTTAGCATTGCTCATTTATCAATATTCAACCCTTATTATACTTCACAGACAGCACAGAGCTCCGCAGTGAATACTCAGATCTACAACATTTCAGCACTTAACCATAGTAACTCAGATCAGATCCAGCAGATCAACACTAAGCATCCTCATACACATCAGATATAACAATCATATATATCTAAGAAGCACAGAGTATAAGTAGATATATCAAAGCACATAAAATAAGCAAAGATAAACACATTGAATCAAAGCACAGAGCATAACACACAAATTTATGTGGTTCACCCCCACCCTGGGGCTACGTCCACAAGATCTTATTCTTTATTATCGTCTTCAATCTATTACAAGCACAAAGCCTCTAAAACCCTTCTTCGCATAGGACAAAAGATCTGCGTAGCTCACTAGATCCTTCGTCATTGTGTTACAGCACTTATCTTTCTATAGAAACCACACAGTAACTTTCACTTAGCCTTGCAAGCCTTACACAGTTCACACAGAGCACTTATTCAACATCACATAGATGCACTACCAATTGCACTAAGCAATCACATCTACTCTATCTTACATTGCCTATCCTTCTATTTATACATTACAAAAGTGGGCCTAAGCTTGGGTAAACCCATGGGCTGACATCCATTTCCCATTACATTAACCCAAAACCCTAAAAGGGGCCCAAAAGTGAATCGAGATCCTGTGATCTCTGCTTCACCTGGCGCTCCATCTTTGACAGGTTGTCGAAGTCCAAAAACGATCAAATATGACCAAGTGTTCCTCAAAACTTGGCCAAGGGCCAACAATGAGTCCAAAAGAAAAGGTCAAATATTTCAACCAAAGGTTCACCACCATTTTGAACAAATTCCAACCCAAGGCTAGACCTACTCTAGAGCTACAGATTGAAGTATATGCTAATGCTCCCAACTTCTATTTCCATGTTCGTAAAAAGGGACGCCAAGAATACTCCAGCTGAAAATTTCAAAGAATCTAAAACGATTGGGTTCCAAATGAAAGGATGCAAAGAAGGTCATATCTCACTAATAAAAAAGGAAACCAAACCTCCAACCAAGAGGATACTTTTTTTTACTAGACCCCGGGAAAAAAAAACAAAACAAGGTCCCGAAAAAGAGGGAGGGGACATAGAAAACCTGCAGCGAACGATCAAAAACCTTTCCAACGAGATCGTAGATATGAAAATGAGTTTCGGGGAAGGAAACCAAAATCAAATACCTTGTAAACCCTTTTTCAAAAGGAACCCACCTTTCAAAGCTATAGAACCTCCCCCAGCCAACCTAAACATCGACTTAGGGAACGTAGCATCTGACTCCTTCAGTACATATCATCAAGAAAAACATTCAGAAAGGGACTGCCCCCAATGGTCGCATATTATGAATCTAATGGCTAATCGATTCCTAGATGAATTTTCTCTAACCGAACAACCCAGTGGCTCGGCAATAAGTGTCACCGATCAAGAAAGTAAAGAACCACTTGAAGAGACAACCATGTTGTTATGGGATTCCAACCACCCAATACCTTTCAACGACACCGTTGAGGTGCAGGGACCCCCCACTGAGATTTTGGTTGTACAAATGCAAATTAAACGTCAACCTATCCAAAGTAACCCCACCACTACTCAATCATCTTGAGTAAATCAAGTGGCCAATCACCCCAAACCATTATTTTCTTCCCAAAGAAACCCCACAAACATACACACATGGGAAAAGCCTAAGCTAGACTACAATGTGGTAGAATACTTGAATAAGATGTAAGATAATGTGTTTGTCATGGACATGTGCAGGATTCCTCAACAAAAGGATTTTTTGTTACAGGCCTTAAAATTAATAGATACCCCTATGACAAGCATTGATCAAGGTGGTGTGCCATATCCCACAGACTTAACAAATAAGCCAAGTGTGAATGCTTTTTCTTTAGACAAAAGAGGAAGGCCTTATGTTCATCCTTTCCTCTTGACGTTTAAGGTTTTTAACAGAAATCTACATAATTTCCTAGTCGATTCAAGGGCATCTTCAAATGCCATGCCATTGTCAATTTGCAAGAAATTGATCACAACACCAGTCAAAAGTGATAAACACATTATACAACTAGATAGGACTCAGGTAAAGTTCATTGGGGAACTGAAAGATGTCAGGATCGGAATTGCTACACACCCCAAATTTGTTCAAGTAATTGACATAATCCTAGTATACATCCCATAGACTTATGTAATGCTACTTAGTCGAGATTGGTCTGAGAAATTAAATGGATATTTTAGTACCGACTATGCTCACCTCTGGTTTCCATTGAAAGGACATCCAAACATCCAAACACGATCAGGATTGTTAGAGAAATATACCTCAAACATAATGTCATTGATTTAGAGACACAAAATGAACCCTTGTTAATAGATATCCCTGTGTTAGGAAACTACTTATATGATTATGATTTCGGTAATTTTCCCCTCACATGTCTGAAATACCTTCCGCACAAAAATCTGAAATGATATTTCAAATAGACTTACTAGCAGCCACAGAGGAAAGCACCCTCTATCAGGATTCTCCAACATGAGTAGCAGAGAAAGAGGTTGAAATTGTAAAAATATCTAGACATAAAGAAGTCATAAATTTTCCTCCCCAAATTTGGACATTGTACTTTGATGGCTCTAAATCAAAAGAGGGGTCGGGAGAGGGATGCATCCTTATTTACCCAAAGTGGAAACAAATTTTCTTATCCTGTAGATTAGAATTTGAATGCACTAATAACACTTTTGAATATGAAGCTCTAGTCCAGGGACTAAAGAAATTCATCAACTTAAACATCAAAGAATTGAAAGTCTTTGGAGATTCTGAAATTATCGTCAGGAAAGTGAAGAATACCATCCATTGCAATTCACCTCAATTAAGGAATTATCAGCAAGAGGTGCATAGACTAATATACAATTTTGAGGCCTTCAATATTACCATTGTTCCCAGGACAAAAAATACCCTTGTTGATTCTCTAGCCACTACAGCCTCAATATTATCTCCTTTATAATATTATGAAGCCTCAAGGTTTGCAATGGAACTGCTCTACAAACCGTCGGTACCTAACAATATTTCTAACTGGAAAGTTTTTGAAGGGGATGAACAGATTGTATATTTTCTGACTAATCAAGAGAATTTTAAGGATTTGGCCATTGATGATGAAGTATTCCAAGAACTACTCACAGAATCATATCTCCGATAACATAAAAAAGGAAAAGATCACTCTAATGACAAATCGAAGTTTCACACGATACCTAAAGGATTGGCCAATCTGAAGAACCTTTTCAACCTGAGGGAAAGATTCAGAGGGAAAAAAATCTAAGTATGGTGGTGTCCAAAGAAGACAGGAAAGCTTATCTTAAACCATTTAAAGAATATCAAGATGTCTTTTCTTGGTCTTACCAAGAATTGAAAACATGCGATACTCGCATTATCCAACACATGATCCAATTAAAATCTAGAATAAAACCTTTCCAACAGAATCTTAGGAAGTACCACCCATCTCGGAAACCTCTAATGTATCGAGAGCTGAAGAAATTGTTAGATGCCAAGATTATCTTCTAGGTTAGACACTCTGCCTGGCTAGCCATTTTGGTGCCCGTCAGAAAGAAGTCTGGGGAGATCCGCCTATGTGTGGATTTTAGAAACCTTAAGAGAGAATCAGAAAAAGATAACTACCCTCTTAGAGAGCCAGATACCCAGTTATCAGAAAGAGAGCAGATACTCCCCTTGCCTCACAATAAAAAGGCCATACAATCTTTCTTTGGGAAAATCAACTTTGTGAGAAAATTTACTCCTGACTTTGCTATAACTGTTAAACCTTTACAAAAAATGATTCACAAAGATGTAGAGTTTAAATGGGATGAAGAAAGGAAAGGTGCTTTCAACAATATCAAAATTTCCATCTCCCAAGCACCAGTGCTACGAAGCCCCGATTTCAGCAAAGATTTTTTTCTTTGTAACTTTTCTTCTGACTAATCCTTGGTTGTGGTACTTACCCATAAGGATGATGAAAACAATGAGGCACTAATATCATTTATGATCACTAACCTCCAAGGATCTGAAATGAACTATCTTGCTATAGACAAACAGGCTTACATAGTTTATAAAGAAGTCAAACATTTCAAATCCTATATCCTGAAGAATCACACTAAATTCATAGTACCTCACCCCGTGGTCTGATCTTTCTTCACTCAACAGGAGATGGGAGAAAGAAGGGAAAATCGGATGGCAGCCGTCTAAGAATTTGATCTAGACATAAAACCTGCCAAAATAGTCAAGGGTCAACGATTGTGTAAATTGGTCGCCAAGGCCCAAGATCTGATTAGTGCAGAAGACTATGGTTGGGAAAATGAGTTGTCATTATGGTGCAGCGAAGCCTTATACGTACCTCCCGGGCAAGAATCCTGGTATGTAAACTTTCCTTATCTCCTACATCATGGAACTTGTCAATAAAACCTAAACCCTAGAGAAATGAGAGCTTTCAGGTTAAAATCCACTCAATATCACCTCATAAATTATGTTATTTTCCGTGTAAATTATGATGGAGAGTACTCCTTAGATGTCTTGAACATGATGATGTAGAAAAATTACTGAGATAACTCCAAGACGGTCCAATGGATGGACATTTTGCAAGAGAAACCATGGCTCACAAAATATTAAGGGTTGGTTATTACTGGCCTACTCCGTTTGGGGACGCTCATGCATATGCTAGGAAATGTAAATATTTCCAAGTAAGCGTCGATATATAAAAGAGGGTAGTCGTTCCACTCCAATCGGTGACCATATCCATACCATTTGAACAATGGAGAATAGATGTCATAGGGGGAATTACTCCCAATTCTTCTAAACATTATAAATATATCTTGACTGCTACGGATTATTTTACAAGATGGACGGAGGCTATCACTATCACGCACGTTAATGAAAATGTAGTAATCTAATTTCTAGAACAACAACTGATAACAAGGTTTGGGATACCCTCTGTTCTAGTTTTTGGCAATGCTTCCTACTTTTCTTCCACACTGTTGACAGAATTCACCCTTGATAAGGGGATCATAATAAGATATTCTGCAAACTACTATCTACAAGGGAATGGGGTAGTAGAGTCAACTAATCAAAACCTAGTGAGGATTTGAAAAAAAATGGTTGTTGAAAATCAGAGGAATTGGCATAATTTTATTCATAATACCCTATGGGCAGGTAGAGTAACGCCTAAAGAATCCATAGGAAACTCTATGTATTTTATATTATATGGAAAAGAAGCCATTCTCCCAAACAGATTGTATCTTCCATCTTTACAATTGCTCAGGAATCAAGAGGTCATCCCTCATCCGCTATAAAACAAAGGATTGATACCCTTCTCATGCTAGACAAAGAAATGGAAAAGGCTAAAGATAATTTCATCGCTCATCAACAGGTAGTTAAAATATGGTTCGACAAACATAAGGCCAAAGAAAAACATTTTGAAGCAAGGGACCTAGTCTTGAACTGGGATAAAGCAAACAAACCCAAAGGAATACACTCAAAGTTACAAAATATATGTCTCAGACCTTTACAAGTGGTCGAGAAGATCGGGGCATGCACATGCCAGTTGCAGAATTTGATAGGGGAATCTACCACCCTCCCAATGAATGGCTAGGCCTTAAAACAATATTTTTCTTGAAAAAAAAAATTTGATGCTTTGTTTGAATCATTTTTTTCTTTTTCAGCTTGCATTTTGACTAGAACAAATGTCTGTGTTTCAGGGAAGATCGTTTTAAACCCCCTTTTTCATTATTTCTTTTTTATTGTTATTTTATTCTGATTGAGTTGTGTTTAATAAAGGAATGTTTGACTTTAATGTTTTTTTGGGAGAATATGGTGAAGCAGACTCTACTCCTGACCTACTCTTACATGCGAAATAAGAGACGTTGAGGAGACACAAATTTTCAAATCTTTGCAAGCATACTACCTTGGGAAATGATGAAATATTTGCCTAGTGGCCTGGTAAAGCTAAAAGGAAAGGTGGCTAGCTGGAAAAAATCACATGTACCTCTAGATAGAGCCAAGGAGAGCTCCACCTTAATAGTTTCACCTTTTCAAAAACCAGATATTCTCCTCTCCGACTCACTCTTGGTATTTATGCCAAAAAAATATAATCCATATTAAAAGGAAAAATAAAGGGAGTGAAAAATCCAAGAGGGTATGCAAATAACTCCGTCAGGGCTATGGATGCTCGCTGGCAACGAATCAAGGTCTGTGATGTTGGGGTGACTCCGTCGGGGCTATGGACTCTAGCTGGCAGCGGAGCAACACTGTAAGAAAGGAATGATAGCTAAATGGTCTCGCGCCAATGGACACCCTACCCAGCTCTTGTCGAGCAAGACTATAGATTATGTTCAAAAGGAAAGGGGATGGAAAAAAAGCTAAACCCCATAAACGGATCCAGATTCACGAACCCAGGAACTTGTGTACACATTGATGGAAAGGTTTTGTTTAAAATAATAGAATAAATCCAAACGGTTCCTCAACCAATTTTCACAGGCTAAGAGCAAGGGTAGGAGCAGAGATTTTGTTTTCGCCTAGAGAATCGTCATTTGTTGAGCACTCAACACACCCTAAAAGACTTTGTGGAATTTTTCTTTTGGGTACCACTTTTCATTTCTGAATAGAGTCAGTTTTGTTGGGATGGATGGATTTTTTTGTTGTTGTGTTTTATCATCTATCACATTTTTTGTTTGGTTTGAATTTGTCAATAGATTAACATTTTTCTCTAAGTAAATGTAGCATAAAGACTAAGTACACACAACTTAATTTTTTTTATATAAAAAGAGTCGTGTGCCAATTGACGATTATGGTCTGTGAAACAGTTCTTTAAAAACTATCGATGTATCATCAGCATCGGCGAAATCCGAAATAAAAACTACCAACATAAGAAAAAACAATCGTCGAAACATCGTCGACATCGGTGAAAAGTGAGAAAGGGCGTGGTAGCCAGAAACAGATGTCTAAGGAAAGTTACTCATGCTGAAAAAACGCTTCTCACGTCGAAGAGGTCAAATAAACCTTCACGTGTTTTGCCATGTAAATGGTCTATATTGCTCAGTTATCTCCCACGCCATTTTTGTATTCCCCGTGTTACATCAGCATGTCATATCTATACTTCCACGTCAGCACTGTACGAAAGTTTGGGTCGGCATCATAATGTTTTCCTAAGATCACCAACGAAACAACATCAAAGACAAATCACCAACACTGATGCACTCTTTGACTACCGACAAGTGCGAGGAAACTAAACGATAGGGTTTAGATCGAACCTTTCCTGACTGACGTCAGTGATCCTAGATGATCCACGTTGTCCATTTAAAGACCCTCCTTATCCCTGATGTCGATCATACTAGTTCCTTTGAAATGTGAAACACTCGAGTACCTTGATGAGACACCTCTAGCTGAGTAAAGGACGGGATCTATGATGGTTAGTCAAATAATAACTTGATGTAACTGATACCTCAAGCCACGATGTCCTACGCTGACCAACATTCAAAAATTTAAATTCATTGATGAACTCTGAAATAACACGCTTTTGCGCCGCCAGCCTGCATTACATTTAATCCTAAGCATGGTGTGGATTCAGTTATAGATTATATATGTCACATTTGTACGCCTGTATTTAAGACCCGATGGGACAAGGTAGGTATGTTTGAAATCTAAAAGGTTTTTCCCAAGCATGGAATTGTGTTCACAAACCATTGATCTCCCAAGCAGACGAAGGAGAAAGAAAGAGAGTCAAGGAGGCTACAGCCTAATGTATCACTTCAATTACCAGTAAGTCCAGGTTATTTCTTGCAAGGAAGAGGTAAGCATTGTCTTTGTCATTTTCATTTACGATTGCGTCGAATAACGCTTGTCGAAGTTGGATTGAAGCTCATTATAACACTTTGTGCAGGAAAATGCCTCCATGAAATCCAACGACGAGGCGCTCACCGAGAATGCCCAAAATGAAAGAACTGGAGATCGATGAAAGGTCGACACCAGCGACCACAAGGGATCTTGATTTTGTATTGAAAACGGAATTAGTTATCCGGAATTTGACCAAGAATGATCCAAAAAGGATCCAGAGAAGGCTAAGAACAACTCAGAACTCACAGAAGCAACTCAAAACACTAAGAATGGATCCAGTAGACAGAGAAAGGGAAAAAAATCATAGTTCCCAAAACTCAATAAAAATGGCCTGATCATGAAGAGCATGTCGCAAGCTTTCTAATGGCGCAAACATCTCATCAAACAGAATTATGGATTGAAAGATATTTGCGGTCAAAGTTGTGGTAAAATAGGGCAAGTCAACTGGGGCCACATCATCATCTGTACTACTGACATGGAAGGATGACGTCATCATGATGACTACTGACATCAACATGCCACGTGGTAGCACCAGAGGATGCCATGTGGCACCCCCAAGTGATGCCACATGGCACCACCCAGAAGGCGTCACGTGTCCTGTATAGAGGTGGCATGCACGTGACATCGGCATGACTCGACACCCAGGTGGGCCAATTCAAGGATGCCACGTGGCCCAATCATAGGATTCCACATGGCACCCACGAAATTCCCAATGAGGGTCCATGACCAAAAACCAAAAATATATATATATAATAGGACCCCGCCAAATCTAAGGAAGTCCCACCATATCTGGTGCATCCGCCAAGTCTAGAATCCAGCCACCAAATATAGCGGAGGTTGTAACCAAATACCCAAAAGGGGAGGCCCGCGGGATTGACCCCGTGACCTCCCCCACATAGAACGCCTTAACATTATCACCAACAACCAACTCGCCCAACGGTTCCTTTGGTAAATGTGTCCGCCCAGGTGTTATTTAAGCCAGGTATTCGCCTAGCCGAAAAGGAGGAGGCATAGGCCGTACGATTGCAGGCATGAATTTCGAGGCAAGTATTGTCATTATTGCAGGTTGCAGAGGGCATAGAAACCAAGACAAAATTATTCTTGGGAATGGGAGTGCCAGAGTTAGATCGAGGCATGGAAACAGACCTTTTTGGGTAATTCGACGCCACAAATTCAATGGTGTTGTTTGTTTTTTGATCTGAGCATTATTTCTGCAGCTTGATTTCAGAATGAAGTATACTTATGTATTTTTCCAAATTCTTTTGTTGAGTTAATGAAAGAGCCTACCCATTTGAGAGCAGGACCCGGAGATGTAGTCAACTAGGGACAAACTTTGTTATCAAGTTTTTGTGTTCAGGTCTGATGCTTATGTCACTTCATTTTTTAGTTTTCCCTTCTTGAATGATGCACTTTAATTTATGCTCATTTAATGCAATTCTTTATAAGTCACGATGAAAAGATCCTGGATCATGTTGGTATCAGAGCAGTCGTCTTTGACTTGAATTGTTGAGTGTGAATGCTTACTAGGTCCAAGCATAAGCAGGGTGAAGGAACTCTTAAGACTTTCAATCCTAAAGTTGGTCATGCATCCCGAAGGAAGAAAATGGCAGAAGAGGACAAGCGTGATGAACAGAAGAAAAACTTTCACATGGTCTTTTATCGCATGTCAGAAATGGTCGAACGAATGTATGTACATCATGAGAAGAGGACGAAGAAGAAAGGGAAGAAAAAGGAAGCACATGCAGATGATGATTCTTTGGTAAACCAAGGGGTTGGAGGAGATCCTCCAAAGCCTCTGCCTTCACCTTCGAGTTCTAGTTCTTCTTCCTATGAGCATTCTCATCATTCTAGCCATAAAGCCTCTTTTAAGAAACCATTATTAAAGCTTGATGTAAAATTTTCTTTACCTATGTTTAATGGAGATGTTAATCCTAAAAAGATAGATAATTGGATCCGACGGGTTGAAGTGTATTTTCATGTCCATCATGTTGATGAAGAGGAGGTTAAAGTGAAACTGGATTCTCTTTGGTTGGAAGGCATCGATCTCGTATGGTGGGAGAGTAAGATTCTTGACAGAAGTAAGTGTGGTAATATTCTTTCCTCATGGTCAGAAATTAAATCAGCGATAAGGAAGCAATTTTATCCATTAGGGTATTTACATAAAGCAATGATGGAATGGAAAACTTTAAGGAAAAGTAAAGGTCAAACTGTACAAAGCATCACAGAATAATTTAGGAAGATATCTCTTGCATTTAACATTCCTTTGGATTCTTATGAAAATTTAATGAAGTATATTGGCGCACTTCACAGTTATATTCATCATACTTTTCTCTTGTTTAAACCCACTAGTCTTGACGAAGTTTGTGTGCAAGCCACTCACCTTGAGAGGGGAAACATGTTCAAGAAGATCCTACAAGGAAACCTTCCAATTTCCCACAAAAGACTTTTAATAAGTTTAAAATGAAGGACAAGAAGAATGCTACAGTGACGAGAGGAGGAAAAACATCTTGCACTCGTTGCAAGAAGAGCGGTCACGATCAAGAACATTGTTGGAAACTACATCCAAAAAAGAAACTGAAACAGTTTTTTGGAAAGGGGAAGACAAAGATCGTTGCTACAGTGCAGCAAGATCTTGGTTCTTATTCAAGAGATGAAGGAAATATCATAGTGGTTGGAGTACAAGGTAAAGATTCTCTTCATGCTAGTTCAAGTTCCAATGATGAATCTCATGTTGATGAACGAAGGAGGAATGAGTTATTTCATATAAGAGTTGTATCTAAACATACTAAGATAGATACATTATTTGATCTGGGTTCCCAAGTAAACTTAATATTTGAAGCACTTGTCAAGAAGATGGGTCTTGAAACGAAACCACATCCGAAGGCTTATCCTCTTGGTTGGGTATTGGATAAAGCAAAACTTAATGTCACCAAACAATGTAGGATCAAATTTGTTATTGCTTCAAAATTGATTGATGAAGTGGATTTGGATGTTGTACCACTTGATATATGTGGCATAGTGTTGGGAAGTCCTTATCTTTATGATAGAAAAGAAGACTTCTTTCGTCATGAGAACAAATACCACCTTACAAAAAGGGGAGTGGAATATATTGTTAGAGCTCATGGCATGAGGGTAAATACAACACTTGTTAGTATGGGGCAAATGAAAACACTCATAAACACTAATAAGAGATATGTACTCATGGTCGTCAAAGAGAAAGATGTCGGGACATCCAACGCTTTCCAAGGGTGTGATCCATCTCAAAAAAAGGAATTAATTGATATTGTTTCTAAGTATGATGATATTTTTCAGGAACCAGGTGGATTACCTCCTAAGAGGTAAATCCAACATGAGATACATCTTCAGCGGGATTCTCCTCTTCCTAATGTGGGCATGTACAGGATGTCAGTTGTGGAGATGGCAGAGATCAAGAAGCAAGTACATGGCTTATTGGATCAAGGGGTCATCAAGCCCATTTCATCTCCTTGTGGTTCTCTGATCGTGATGGTGCGAAAGAAGAATGGCACATGGAGAATGTGTGTCGATTACCAGGCTTTAAATAAAATCATGGTGAAAAATTAATACCCTCTTCCTCGCATAGATGATTTACTTGATCAATTGAAGAATGTTGTTTATGTTAAGCCCTAATATTGGCTCATTACCCATTAATTGGGGCATATTATATTAGTAATGTTATTTTATTTATGTCGGCTTTAGGCCATTAGTTGTAATTATACCTCCTAGTCTCCTATATATACCAAGGAGACATTTTCATT
>ML795611.1:520215-530370 GCA_009831015.1 Picea engelmannii | reverse complement strand
AAAAATGATCTTATATATATTAACATGGATCTGCGGTGTACTTCATATTGGAATCCATGTGTATAGAGTCAATATGTATTGTAATATTATGATGGGTGACTAGTTACTCCAACTGGGTCCTCACTACTCCACTTTTGGGAATTATAATATATTTTGGCTATCATGATTGCTCCTCTAACCTCACACATTAGGGGGCATCTATTATAGAAAAAAAATTCACACTCTATGCATCATGCTTTGATGGCCTTCCCTTTCCCTATGTAGACTCAATTTCCCCATTTTTCTTAATCCAAAGTCAAAAATTCAAATTTTTGTACATATACACGGGTTACAGTTATACAACTTGTGTATACACAGGTTTCTCCATTATATCCCATGTACATCAGGTTTTTTGCTCAAAATTAAAAAATATCTCAGGTTTTCCATGCCAAGTCATGAGATCCATTACCCTTTTCCTTTCATATGTTGGAAACGTTGATATTTGACCCTTTAATTCCATTTTAGGCTATAAATTGAGCCATATACAAGCCTTGAGAGAGAAGAATAAGAGAGCAAGTACATTCTGGAGAAATGTTGCCTCATATTACAAAGATTTGGCTCTCAAGATTTTATTATGATTCAGTAATATATCACACTGCACGTGTTTACAATCTTCGGTCTTACTCTCTTCAACAGACTCCTCGGTCCCTGTGAGCCTGACTAGATCGCACCAGGCTCCTCAGCCTGTGATCTAACCCTTGGGATCAAGTTACTCACTACCTTCCTAGCTCACCATCTTACTAAGTAGTACAGTTCTTGCAACTTCCTCCTCATTGGTCAGTCTGTGTCTCTCTACCCCCTCTCTTCCTCTAAATACTACCTATTTATATTCTTGTCTTGTCGACCATTACAATACATTATAAAAACCATAACCCTAGCGTCATTAGGTCTTCCTTGCATGTGCGCCTCACCTACTTCCCTTACACATCCTACTTTTCCTTCCAGCTATCCTTTCCTCCTTTCGTGTTTCTCTTCCAAAAAATATCCTTTTCTCTTGACTAGGACTACATCCAATGAGTCCCCAACACTGACATATGGCTCATCCTGAGCCACCTAAATTTTGTGTGCTTCTTCAACAACTCCTGCGAGAGTCTGGAACTTCTCTGTGAGTTCCTTTGCTTGTGTTTGAGCCTGAGCGGTCTTTTCTCTGAGTGCATCCAATATTTGCAATCTAACCTCCTCGTTGATCATCTCTGTGCACTCTGCCTAAGTTTTTGCCAAGTTCTTCTTTGCCTCTTCTGCCTGTGCAATGACCTCTGCTACCCTCTCTTGGAGAGGTTCCATTTGGGCTTGGCACTCCTTCTTTTGTGTTTGCACAGCTATGAGTTCTACTTGCAGCTTCTTCATATCTTGTGCTCCTTTGAGGTGCTCAGTAATCTGCATCATCTTCTTCCTCTACTTGAGGTCCTGGATAGTTGCGCTTATCTTCTCCTCTTTCTGGTCCCACTGCTAGACCTGTTGATCCTCCTCCAGCTTGTTCCATAGATGTGCTTCTTTCTCAAAAAAATCGACAGCTGCATTGACTTGTCATTCTATTTCCTCCATCTTCCCTATTGCTTCCTGCTTCCTTTGTTCCTTCACCTCCAGGGGATCTATAGGGATGCGTTGTTCCTGGAGGTTATCGATCTCCTCCCTATATTGATCGATTGTTTGCAAAATATAATAAATATTCTACATCGTTGTGAGCTCTAATGTTTGTGTGCTCTTTGTAATTCTATCATAGGATACATCCAATCTCTGATCAAGCCTATCCGCGTGAGCCTTCTCGTCCTTGATCTCGACCTTAACCTACTCGAGCACCAAATCCAACGATTATTTGTTGTCCTTCGTCTGCTACAATTATGTTGCGTCAGTGCGTGCACGTGACTGTACCTCATGTCTGACACTGACTTGTAGTTTATATAAGGCCTTGGTTGGTATCTACTGCATTACCAACTATATTTGTGCCAGATATTTCAATGGTGTTTGACCTTTCATCCATGTGCAGCATGCGAGGTGTAACATGAATCGTCGAACTCGATTGTGTTTTGGTCTGGATCCTATCTTGCTCGCTCGACCCAACCTTGGCTCCTACCTATGATGTTGTAGGGAATGATTATATTCCTCTATTGTCCCTCTGTGTTTCTCTGATTTTCTCTAGGAGCTTCCTCATGTTGGCCAGCTCATCTTAAATCCTATCCCTTTGGTGTTGGGATTCGTCAAAATCCTTCGTTGTTTGGTCCTGGATCATTTGGGTCACGAGTTCTGCGTCATCCTCAATGATTGTATATTCTGGTGGTAGTTTGTGTGCCTTGGTTTTCTTACACTCACCCCCAGTGTGTATGATCAGCCTCTTGGTCTGGCCTTGTTCTTGTTGAGTAGCACTTGACGTGGTCCCCTGTGTTGTCTCAGTCTCCTTTTCTTGTTGTTGTGGTGCCTGGGTATTGTTCTTCTTCCCTGCCTGAGTACCTTTCTTTGTCACACCCCCTTTCTTCTGTTGCGTCGGCTTCTATCCTGGCTTCGGATTCTTGGGCGACATTTTGTCCTCTGCAGGTATTTTTTCTTTCCCTAAATCAACCTCCTTCTCCGTGGACATCTCTTGATTCAGGACTGGAACTCTCCAGGCATCTTGTCAATCCTTGATGGCCATTTCTACATCCCCTTCCTTGACACAGTACCACAGTTGTAGCCATTCCTTCTCGGGATCCTTTCGTGCTTGGATCCATACTACATGCATGGTCGCTTTGAAGTTAGCTATGCCCTGATATTGCGCGACCACTTCTAGTGTAACCCACCAAGTGTTGGAAATGCTTTCCTGCAGGGCATTGTAATACCATGTGAACATGCATGCATTTTCACTTTTGTTTTTAGGGTCTGAAGTGCTCCACAATGATAGGTATTGCGTTTTGTGGCAACGAGTGGATCTCTCGGCAAAGTATATATATTTAGGTTGCCTCCATCAGACCAAGGTGATCAGGATGAGTAGCTAGGAATAGTGAAATTTTATCCCTAGGTCTTGTGCGTCCTTGTAGTCTTCAAGGACCATATTTAACAAGTACGAGACCCAGCTAAGTATAGTGCCCTTCTCACACTGTGCTGCAACTATGACAACCCTGACAGTGACTTCCTCCTTGCGGCACCTGAGCAATTTGCACGCCATGAGTTTTGTGACCATCCTAATCGTTGCATCACTGATGTGCTTAATTATGATTCTGTGCGACCCTATTTCCATGCCATATGTCTTCTTAATTTCCTTGGCCAATGCCTTCTCCTTCGTTTTTCATCGAGGAACTGTGTGAGTGTCTCCCCCCTAGATGGAAGCCTTGTAATATATGTGATGAGCTCTACTTCTATCGAGACGGGCTCTTCTACCCATAGGTATCCTTCATGGGTAATTTCCATCAGCTACTTGACGCAGTTGTTCACGTCACGACCCCTACCAAAGTGCAGGATCTCCAATAGGCTTAGAATCTCGTTGTTGGCTAGTCTGAACACCCATTGTTTTGGTTGGTTAATCGGTTCGTCGAAGTGCCCTATACCCACAGTATCCAGGTAAACTTGCTTTGAAAACTCCAGAAACTTGTCTGTTCCAGTCACATCGTGATCTGAGTACTATAACTTTTCCATGTGGCCTAACAAGTTAGCCGTGACACGCACCCCCTCCAGAATGCGCGGTAATACTATGGTTCTGGCAGCCTGCTTGTGCGTTGATCTTGATATTGGTTGCTTGCCCTTCCGCTATGGTGGTTGACTCAAGGTTCCAACCTCCATTGTTCTTTCCCCTGTGTATTCCTCTGGTCAGCTGGTGACATGTTCTACTATTCCCTCCTGTGGCTGTTGTGTGTGACCTTTCTGGCGCAGTCGCATCTATTTGGTTCAGGATCGTCCCATTAACCCTCGGGGCTTCTTTAGGGTTTTCAGAGCACGAAGGATTTCCTGCATCTAGGGCCTATTGGCTCTGTCTTACTTCCGGAATATAGATATCCATGCCCATTGTTGTCGTTTGTTGGGTTTCCTCCACCACTAGTGTGGGGCTCCCTGGTTCCATATTAGGCGACGGGATTTCGTCCAACTTGACGAATTCCATAGGTCGTGGAGGTTGTTGTTCGTTTCCCTGTGGTTGTTGAGATCCTCTAATTTTGCTTCAAGGTGGTCTGCAGGCCTGGCTCAGCGCTCCTAGCTTGGGTGGTGTCATGGTGGTAAAAATGTTCTTCCGCTGAAATTAGTTTGCTCTGTAACTCCTGAAAAGTTGCTCTCTAATAAAACTGAAACAAGAATAGCAACATGGCGGAAAAGGCTCACTAGCCAACACTCAATTATTCACTCCAATTTTACATATTTATAGTACAATGGGTGATGCCACCTCATAGAGGGATTTGCTCTAGATCCTAAAATCATGCATGATGACTAGGCTAGGCAATCTTAACTAAATCATTAGTCATCACTTGAGGATATATTACTAATATTTTAAATGAATAATACAAATATAGGTGACAATTTAGACTTAGTGATTGGTAAAGGTAATACATAGGCTAACAATCCCCCCTCAATCACAAGTCCGATCAATAATACCAGCAATAAAGCATAAACTGGTATCAATTCCAAGTCTTCATACTGAAACTCATGTGTTGAGCCTTAATGAAGAACTGCCTGAAAAACCGCCAATATGGATGTTGAACATGTTCATTTGAAATGAACTGGAAGAAAGCTAAGATATAGAAGTGAACAGCTGAAATATTTGAACATTTCCTGATTACTTGACAATTTGATCATTTTGCCAAGTATTTTAGCTAGAAGAATCTGATGTCTTCTGCTAATTGGTGAACATGTAGTATCACCACTCTACTATCAGTGTATCACTGAAAGTGCTCTCTGAATTTGTGGTTTGGGATGACCACTAACCAATTTATACCATGTATCTGATGGTTTTTGGATAACCACTAACCAATCTTGACACTTTTAGATGTCCAACAGCATCCCAATGTATCATGTGTATGATTCAATTGCAAGTCATTGAACCATAATCCTGTCAAAGCCTGCCATCTCTGAAAAATCTCATTATGTAATCATGTGAGCCAGGATGCATGCAAATTGTTTACTTAATGTAAACTCCAATCTGATGAGAGCGAACCAAGAGAAGTGAATCAGCTTCTAGTCTGACACATCCTTGAAAATGCCTGATAACTCAATCAAATGCCAAGCTGCAATGCAGAAGGATCCTCTTGTCCTTTATTAGGTCGAATGACCATCTATGTGAACCAAATGTTCACATCATTGCTCTCAAAAAAAAAATCTATATGATTCAAATTAAACTTATTGAACCATAATTCTGCCAAAGTTTGTCATCTACAGACCGCAGTTGCCCATTTGGCAAATTTCATGCCTATCTGGCATACTTGATGTTTGTTATTGTCGAAACTTTCTGTCTGACAACCATCTTCAATTCCATCATCAATCCCCCCCTTTGTCAGCTAAAAGGAGAGACCACAAGTGGTTTTATGAACCATCATCACTGGAATTTTGAACTCCCCCCCTTAAGGTGCATGAGAGTTACATCATTGTAATCCCCCCTTCTAAGCTCAAGAGAGTACCATACTTGTTCCATTTGAGAACACAAAGTGGGCATGCAGAAAAAACCACATGTTATCTCATCCCGTGAGGACCATGCTCGAAAGCTACGCCATAAGGGGACCACTTATGTGAGGTACAAAAATGTTATGTGATACAAGATTGGTCTTTACTTGAGATTTAATTCTATGGTAAAACTTATATAATCGCTTGGTTGTTGATGACCATTTCCAAGGATCAATCCACTCATAGTGAATCTTCAATCTTGCAGGTTTCTTCAGCGATGAACATATGTCTGAAGAATGGTTATGCTTGCCACAATGCTGGCAAGGATGGAGATCAAAACATTGATTCTCCTTATGACCAACTCGATTACAATGTTGGCACTTATCATTCTAATGTTGAACTTGAACAGGTGAAGTTGAAGCTTCTTGAAGGAATCCAACACTTTGGAACTTGATTGGTCTGGAATAATCAGGAATATGAAAGGAAACTTCCTTGTCATATCCAAGTCCTGTTCTATTCTTGTTGTAGATGATTTCTTCCCAAGGTTTGATGATGGGTTTGGAAAGAGTATTATGAACCTATTGCTTTGAAATCCTTAGTGGATTTACTGCATGTTGATGCATCATTGAAAGGTTTTCTTCACTGAAATCAAAAGAAAACTCTTGAATTGTAGGTTCATAAATAGATTCAACTTCGTCTGAAACTGATTCTGAAGTTGTATCACTGTGTTGTTCCTTCACTAACTGTTGATCAAAAGAATCATCATCATCAACATCATAGAGAGGGTTGTGTTGAACAAAAACTAGTTCAAAACACTTCACTGGTTGTTGCTTTTTTAGATCTATCAACTCATCATTCAATAGTTGGGATAGAGATTGAAGAAGTCTAACTTTAGCTTGCATCACTTGCAAACATGTTAGCACTGATTGAAGAGTTTATTTGTTCAATTTCACTATGTTGTCTTCAGTGGTGTTTATTAGAGTGTTCAGTAACTCTAATAATTCTAGATTTCGAGCCATTTAAAAACACTAAATGAGGTATCCTTGTGCAGGTAGATCCTGATTACAATTTGACTTGACAGAAGAAGGTTTATTTGCAACTCGCTCACTTGAATCGCTCGCTTTAACTTCACGCTCGCTTGATTTTGTTTCACGCTCCCTTGTACTTCCCTTGCTTGAACTTGCTTCCAGGAAGTTGAGGATGTCGGTTACCACCGAAAATACATCCAAAGTGTGATGTTTACAATGATTTGAGTTTTAACACTCAACCTTGTCAATTATGACTCAAAAAGACTCGAGGGTGTCGGGCTCAACCGAAAATGCACCTTATGACAAATTCAATTCAACTCAACTTGATTTTATTCTTACTATTGCAAGTACAATTCAACTCGATCAAGTGATCTTACAACAAACATTTTTGCAAGTTACAATTGAATTACAAATGCTCCATGATGTGTTGAGTTCGAATGCTTTGATTTGTCCATTGTTGATGTGGTTGACGACTTGAATGCTTGATAATTATCTTCATAGATTCTTGATCATATGTGCTTTGATTACTTGTACTTTACTAGCGTTAATTGTGTGCTTGAATTAACTTGCTTGGAAGGCCATGTGTGTATAGTCGTATGAAAATTTGTAAGTGTACTTATGTCAAAAACTAGACATAAAACATTACATAAAGCAACCATGAAAACATTCACCACCGCACATAATGACAATGTCCTTAGACCCCCTTATTCAATTTCGGGACAGGTCTAGGATGAGAGCAACCACAAAAAAAATGATTTTATTAAGATATCTTTGATATCACGCTTTTTTTCTCCTTATGTTTACAAAATTTAAGCCAAAATGCACATCAAACTTCTTTTGTCCTCCTTTACAAGAGTTTGATATGAAAATTTATGCCATTAAATAATCCATGACTAATTCTCAAGTCTTCGTTATGATTTAATTAAATATCATGGGTAAGCAAAACACAAAATCGCCCACATTCTACAACTTTTACCTTCTCTTAATCCCTTGAAACTTTATTTTTAACACAAAGCTAAGAGTGTTTTCATATTTTCCCATCTTGTATAGAAAACTTGTCAATCAATCCGAAACAAAAGAATCAAATTACCTTGTTTTTTTTTTTTTTTTTTGCAGCTGACATGTGCACTTTCCACAAGTGTGCGCCTCTACTTTACGCAAAACTCAACAACATACTCAGCCCATCTTCAATCAAAACCTGCATTAGCACCCTCGACCTTCGAATCATATTCATGGTAACCAATATGTTTCTGCCAATGGGTTAGCCATAATTAAGCTCACAATTGAAATTAATCAACAAACTTTATGCAAAAAAAAAAAATAGCATCCTTTCCTTTAGCTAGATTTGTGGACACCCCGCACTAATTTTCCAATTGGAAATACCTTAACCAAACAACCAGAACCAGAGTATGTATACTTCAGTGAGTTGGTGATATGGACAGCGGTGATTTGAACACCTTCTAGCAATGATCTCCCAATGTAATTTCTTCGGTTCTCACTCCTACTTCATGTGCGCAAATGATCATACAGTTGAGCAGATAGATCACACAATGAACCCAATGGCTTATTGGATCGAGTTCCACAATAGTTGGTTCTTAATGTAATCACACAATTTGAATCAATGGCGCTAACCCTAGCTAGTCCTTTTGCAGCTCGACTTCACACCAAATTCGTATGCAGATTGCACCAAATTCTCAACAAGTCCATTTGCACCATTTACTAATGCAGATGATGACTCTATGGTAGCAAATATTCCCAGTTGGTGCACCAATGCTATACAAGTTGTCCACACACAAGTGAGACGCTTCTCTCATGCAAATTCCATGATGTGTCTCCTTTATGCATGGATCTACAGGTTTCTCAACTCTGGATCTTCAGCAACTTAGCCTTTGATGCTTCACTTGGCTATTGTCGCTTCACACGATTGCAGATACAACAAAATACCTCCTACGATATGTTGTTTTCATCGGATACTTAAACAGTTCGTGTGGAGCAGTTACTTCACATCACGCCTATGGCTATTTTTTTAATAGCGACAAACCTCTCTCTCATATGCTGCAAGTTTATAAAAAATACAGTCAGATCTCACGTTTCAGTAACATACAGTCAGATCTCACATTCCAGCAGTGTCTCACATTTTCAGATAGCTATTTATCTTATGCATATTCCATTGCAATCTCAGATCTCTAGAATTCTATCACTCTTGACTCACAAGTCCACCGTCCAAAACACAATTTCAACCATTGTAATCGTTGCATAGTATCCCAACGGATTTATCGTTAATACCAATTGATAAATCCTAAAGAAGAATATTGTGGGCATTCTGAGGATAACAGATTTTCCACACGATAGTTTTGCAACTCGTTGATTTTGTAGGCGGCTTGTTGGTGCGTTCTGCAGTTGCAACAATCTCACTTAATCCACATCGTGAATCTCATGAGTGACCTTTAAACTTGGTCACACGTCTCAAGCAAATCAGATCTGTAACATCTCGTAGATCTAGTTCTAAAAAAAAAAAACGCTACAACAAATCATATATGAAGCATTGACTTAGCTGATCCATGGCTTTATATCTCCAAAACCTGATCTTCAATTCAGATATGCAGAAAGCAGCGATGGCCAACTACTCCACGCAATAGTCGACAGCTCCAACACTAGTCGACGCACACTAAACAACTGTGGTATGGCTCTGATATTATCAATCGCTCTTCCCATATCAACCTCTCTTCACCATATGGCTCTGGACCTCTACTTCACGAGCTTCTCTACACAGGTTTTGACAATAGCTCTTTTGCCACTCAACACTAACGGATCTGTGGCTCTTCCTCATACGAACAATGGATCTTGTGGGCATCCAGCAAAATCGAAATCTAGAAGCAGCTAGAATATTGATATTACAAACATCGATACGCACAGTTACACAAAAAAAAAAGGTTTATTTTCTAAAGATCTATGTCATCGAGCGAGCAACATTTCTATTTCCCTTACCGAACAATGTCCAATACTCTCCCCATCTCCATTCCATTAGCGGTGGCTTTCATATCCATAGGCAGCGCATGAAATTTCATTGTTGTTGTATCTACAACCGAAATCAAAACTGGAAGCCCAGCCAGGTACAGTTGCATGGCTAGAGCTTATTCACATGACAATATCATCCAACATGCGGACTCCACCTCAAGCGTTGGCAGCTCCTATAAGTCAAACACACGCCTCTACTCTCCCATGCTCCTCGGCATTCCCGTGAGGGACTTATGCCCAATCCAGCTCTAATATTATCACAATATTTTCACCATGGCTCTGATACCAATTGATAAAACTGAAACAAGAACAGCAACATGGCGGAAAAGGCTCACTATCCAACACTCAATTATTCACTCCAATGTTACATATTTATACAATGGGTGATGCCACCTCATAGAGAGATTTGCTCTAGATCCTAAAATCATGCATGATGACTAGGCTAGGCAATCTTAACTAAATCATTAGTCATCACTTGAGGATATATTACTAATATCCTAAATGAATAATACAAATA
>ML795611.1:455389-498343 GCA_009831015.1 Picea engelmannii | reverse complement strand
TTGTCCTTCATGGCCGTCAATTTATTTGTTATTCCACCCAATGGTACGAATAGATCCTTCTGATATAAATAATCTTCCATCTGCATCTTCCATAACTGGTATTTTTGGTCGTTAAATTTCTCGACCCTAAACTTTTCATCTTCCGCCATTGCTCCCACTAGAACCAGGAACCCTCTTTTCTTGCAAGTTACCTTTTGCTCTGATACCAGTTGTTAGAAAAACAAGATCGCAGAGCAATAAAATAAAAACAAATGCGGAAATAAAACACAGAAGATACACAATACAATAGAGACACAGATATACGTGGTTCACCCAGTGTGGGCTACATCCACCAAAGAAATTGTCAGGTCCTTCCTTTTTATTATCCAACAAAATGAAGAGATACAACCTAAAACACACTCGTTGTAACTTCCTCTTCTTTCTCTCACAGTCTCCTCTCTCAAAATACAATATTCGCAATGATACATAGCCTCAATACAATTCCCTCATAAAAGAGGATTGCCTTCTAGGGAAAAAAAACACTAACATAACTTCTACCATTAGATCTACGACCTTATAATGAATGGTCCATATTTACTATGAAATTGCAATATACATTTACAAGGCAATTTTTCCTTCGGGGGCTTCACTCCCAAACCCCCTAGCCGAGGGGATGACCCCCCTNCCCCCCCCCCCCGCGTGGAGAGGTGTACGACATTCTGGGGTGTACAGTCTTCATGGGGTATAAACACGGCTAAAAACAATTACCTATGAATTAGGAATATAATCAATCTCCACAACCAATAATCTCCCACTTAGAGATTGATCTCAACAACTCCATCGTTGTTGTATATGTTAAACTATGATCCTTCTTGGAACTGGAAAAATTTTCATCTTCACCTTCATGCTTGAAGACCAACTGAAACTTAGCAGGAACCTAGTTTCTCCCTGGTTACTCCCTTTGTTAACATGTATGCAGGATTCTGGCTAGTATGTATCTTTTTCAACTTCAAATGTCCATCTTACAAGACGTATCGTATGAAATGATACATGAGTTGTATATGCTTAGTCTTCGAATGGAAGGTTGAGTTATTTGCAAGATGAATGGCACTCTCACTGTGACAGTACAACCTAATATTCTCCTTCTTCTTTCTCAATTCTTCCATAAACCTTTGTAACCAAATTATTTGTTTACTAGCCTCTGTAGTAGCAACATACTCTGCTTCTATTGTTGAAAGTGCACAACCATATGCAGTTTTGAAATCCAACTTACTATTGTTCCAACTACAGTAAAAACATACCCTGTGGTGCTCCTCCTGTTATATTTATCACCTACTATATTTGAAGCAACATATCCCTGTAGAACAGTGCCTAAACCTCCAAAATATAATGCATGAGTAGCAGTACCTCTTAAACACTTGAGAATCCACTTTATTTTCTCCCAATGTTCTTTACCTGGATTTTTCATATACTTGCTCACAACTCCCACTACATGTGAAATATCTGGTCTTGTGCAAACCATCGCATACATCAAGTTTCCAACTGTTGATGAATAATGGGACCATGGACATGTATTCGATCTCCTATTGTGTCTTGGGACACATTTCCTTGGTTAATTTGAAATGGCTAGACAAAGGTGTACTTTTTTATTTTCTGGTACCTTTGGAATTTATTTTTCAGTGATCTCATCAAGCACTATGTATTCTAGTTTTTCTTTTCTTGTTTCTTTCCCTACAATTGATCTTTGTACATGACCTTCTCATTGAATATGACATCTCTACTCCTAATGATTTTGTGATTTTTATAATATCATAAGCGATAACAAAAATCATTAACAATGTATCCAATAAAGGTACATGTTTACCTTCTCTTTCCAATTGCCCTGATGAAATTAGATTTTTCCTTGGATCTGGAACATGTCTTACCTGTTTCAACAACCATTGGTTTCCATTCCTTTGCTTTATTTTTACCTTTCCCATTCCAACAATTTTGCATGGTGCATCATCACCCAAATGAACCTGTCCAAAATCACCTTGAACATAATCTAGAAAATGTTTCCCATGGGTTGTGGCATGAAATGAAGCCCTTGAATCTACTACCCAGGACTCAGAAATATTATCTACAGAAAGAATCAAAGCATCTTGTAACACATCACCTATTACATTTTCTTCCTCATTTTTCTCTTGTTGTCCATCTCTTTGTTTCTTTGGAGCTCTACAGTCTTTCTTCAGATGTCCTTTCTTCCCACAATTCCAGCACTCTATATTTCCTAGTCTCGATTTGTATCTTCATTTCCTAGAATTCCCATGGTTCACTGAGCCCTTTCCTCTATCCTTTTGCTTTCCCATATTCTCCTTGTTTAACGCATTATTTGATGTCTCACCTTTTCTTTTCCGTCGAATTTCCTCACTAAGGATAACACCAACCACATCATCAAATTTTAAAGTATTTGAACCAAAACCAGAGTTACTTATAGCCATGACCAAGTCGTTCCAGATTTCTGGGAATGAGCACAAGATTCAAAGAGCCTTGGCCTCATCATCAAAGTCCACTTTTACATAACTTAGTTGATTAGTAACCGTATTAAATTCATTTAAATGATCTACAACAGACCCACCTTTTGACATCTTCATATTAAATAATCTCTTCTTTAGAAATACCTTATTGGACTCTAAGGGTTTTTCATACAGTTTATCATCTCCTTCATTGTCTTTTCTTTCGAAATATTGAAAGCCATCGACGCTTCCAGGCTCGGTCGTATTGTTCCTAGTGCCTTTCTGTCAAGAACCTCATATTCTTCATCCTTCGTGGTCGTCGGATTCTTTGGTATTCCACCCAATGGTAGGAATAGATCCTTCTGATATAAATAATCTTCCATCTACATCTTCCATAACTGGTAGTTTTGGCCGTTAAATTTCTCAACCCTAAACTTTATATCTTCTACCATTGCTCCCACTCGAACCATAAACCCTCTTTTCCTGCGAGTTACCTTTCTCTCTTATACCAGTTGTTATAAAAACAGGATCGTGGGGCAATAAAATAAAAACAAATGCGAAAATAAAACACAGAAGATACACAATACAATAGAGACACATATATACGTGGTTCACCCAGTGTGGGCTACGTCCACCAGTGAAATTTTCAAGTCCTTCCTTTTTATTATCCAGCAAAATGAGGGGATACAACCTACAACACACCCGTTGTAAATTCATCTTCTTTCTCTCACAATATCCTCTCTCAGATTACAATATTCACGATGATACATAGTCGCAATACAATTCCCTCATAAAAGAGGGTTTCCTTCTAGGGAAAAAAACCCTAACATAACTTCTATGGTCAGATCTGCGACCTTATAATGAATGGTCCAGATTTACTATAAAATTACAATATACATTTACAAGGCAATTTTTCCTTCGGGAGCCCACTTTCCCCCGGACCCTACAGGGGGGAAAGCCCCCCTGCAACCCCCCCATGTGGAGGGGTTTACAATATTCTGGGTTGTAGAGTATTCATGGGGTATAAACATGGTTGAAAACAAAGACCTTTGAATCAGGAAGATAATTAGGCTCCACAACCAATAGCATTCTCAAGAATGCAGTCCCCAGAATTGTTTTGTTTAAGTGCCTTCACCTTGAGATCTATTGTCTTTTTCATTCATGGTGATTCGGGATGATATCCATGGTTGCAGTAACTACATTTTGAATTTCATTTCTTTCCCTTTCCACCTTTGGAGCTGAAGAAATCATCGAAGGGTTTGGAATTTCCTTCCTTCTTTTGTTCAGAATGTGCCTTGCCCTTTCCTTTCTATTGGAACTTCGAATTGAATGTGTTGTTGCTCTCAAGCACAACAAGTGCATGCACATTCCAACCCTTGATTTTCCCTATTTTGATGAGCTTATCTCACTTGTGCATTAGGGACTCAATAAATTGACCCAGTGTAGGAATTTTCTACGTTGCTCCTGAAGTGAATCTCACTGCATGGAATGTTGAGACAAACACAACATACTATGGACCAAGTTTTGACAAAGTAGAAAGGATCAAGTGACTGTGTTGAGTTGATTTGTCAATACCACATCCCTTGAACTTCATGAAGGATTTTTAGATGTCATCAAAGCTTCTCAAATCCAAGAAATTCAACTCTACCTTAAGTATGTGGCCTCTCATCTCGTCCTATTTTCCAAAGAGATCTTCCAATTTTGTCCAAATCTGATCTAGAGTAGTACAAACTTCAATGTGAAACAATAGCTCGAGGGACATTGACATGAAAATAAGGTTGTAGGCCTCATCCATGCAGTTGAGATACCTATTTTTCTTGATAGATGATGTTGGCTCAACCTCTGTAGCCATTTTTATTTGGTACAAGCCTCTACATCTGAGTTGATGTAGAATTTTTATCTTCCACTCTAAATAGTTATGTGGTGTGGGAAGAATTGTCAGTGAAAATTCCATTCTTTCTGACTGCATCTTCCTCCTGAACCTACAAATAAAGTTCTTCTAGCAAAAAAGCTCTGATACCATGTGAAGTTTCAGTGAAACTTGCACAAAGAACCTAGCTAGTAGAAAAATCACACAAAGCTTGCAAGAGAGAAAAGAGAAAGAGAGACAATCTTGAGAGAAAGAACGAATCGTATTAACTTAATGAGTAAAATGAATAATACACATGGTATACTCTACACTAAGTGAATTCTCCATGGTGGTGATCTAGAGAGATCTATACACTCACTGACAGACACTGAAGTAATCTGCCACCTAGTCCTAGTTAATCGGTCCATGCAATCATTAGTTAATTGAGTCACACATGTGGAGGTGAGAGAAACTAATGCATACACATTATATGTGCCCTCTTGGCTACATGCATGTGATATGTTCCCTCCTGGTGAGTAAATCAAGGTGAATATGCAACTGCAGGTGTTAAAATCGAGGTTGTCATGCATAAGCATCCTCCAGTAGTCTAACTGAAGTGTAATTGACTCTAAACTGAAGAGGGAAGACGCCCTATTTTGTGGGAGGCTCCCTAATTTATAGGGGATTATTCTCATGAGAGAATATTCTCGTATATGGAATCACCCTCAACATTAGACTATCAACCTTAGGAAAAGAATCACCGACCAACTTGGAAGACAACTTCCTTGATGCGCAGTTGTTTTCAGTACAAATAGTTGATGAATATTTTGTTGATATCATTGAATACTTGAGCACAGGGATTGCCCCACAAGAATTTAGCAATGCGCAAAAGAAGAATCTGGTATTCAGATATGCATACTATCAACTGATTGCAGGACACTTATATAAAATGGTCGCAGACAACATTTTGAGAAGGTGTGTACTAGAGCATGAAAGGCCTAGAATTTTGGCAGAAGCTCATAAGGGAATAGTTGGAGGACATTATGCGGGAAAAGATATCGCGCAAAAGGTATTGCACGCAGGACTATGGTGGCCAACAATTCACATAGATGCCAAGGAATATTATCATAAATGTGATGTCCGTCAGAGGGTTGGTCAAACTAACATAAGGGATGAGATGCCCCTGAGACCACAAATAACTTTGCAGGTATTTGACAAATGGGCAATAGACTTTGTTGGGCCAACCCATCCACCAAAAAAAAGTTCAAGAGAAAGATATATCATTACTACAACAAAATACTTAACCAGATGGGCAGAGCAGCACAAATCAAAGACTGCAGCACAGAGACAACAACACACTTCATGTTTGAACAAGTGATCACCAGATTTGGATGTCCAAGAATTTTGATAAGTGACCAAGCTACTCACTTTATCAACAATACTATCATAGCTATGACTGAAGATTTTGAAGTCTATTGCCAAAAGAGTACACCATACCATCCTCAAGAAAATGGAACAGTAGAAGCCTTCAATAAAATCTTGGAGAATGCTCTGACAAAGATCTGCAATGTTAACGAGGATGATTGGGATTTGAAAATACCAGCAGTACTATGGGCATACAGGCCTACATGCAAGAAGTTGACAGGACAGACACCATTCAAATTAGTCTATGGGCAGAAAGCAATAGTACCATTAGAATTTTTGGTACCCAGCCTGCGCGTAGTAGCAATTACTAACATAACAGAAAGAAGCACAGTAAAAGAAAGGTTAAACCAACTAATGGAGATGGAAGAGGATAGGATTATGGCAGGATTTCATCAGGAAGTACAGAAAGTGAGAGACAAATCCTGGCATGATAAACATATCAAGAGGAAGAGTTTCAAGGAAGGATACCTAGTCTTGATCTATGATATTAAATTTTTTCAACGTCCTGGTAAATTTAGAATGCATTGGCTAGGGCTCTATGAAGTAAAGGTTGTTACAGATGGGAGATTTTTACAGCTAAAGGATCTGGCAGGAGTATAACTCAAGGGAATGATCAATGGTAGTCGACTGAAAGTGTACATGGACAATTGACCTCCTAACATTTAAAGTTACAGTGCAGTAAGAAAACATGTACATAGTGTAATATAGTAGAAGCTAGGATAGAAAAATGAAAAAAACAAATAAAAAGGAGAAAAGGAAGGAAAAAGAAATACAAAAACACAAAAGAAAGAAAATACAAAAATTATTGGGGAATATTGTGCGTAGAAAAAGTGGACTCAGCGCAGCAAATGGAAAAATGTTTGTGCGCAGCAGATGGGTAACAGAAAGCAAAACACTGCGCACTAACGAAAAATCACAGCAGAAACCCACGACGCACTTAAAAACTTCAGTGCACCGGAAAAAGGACCAACGGTCAGAAAGCGAAAAATGGCAATTACGACAAAAAGGCGCCAACTGGAAGCATTTATGAAATTAAATGGAACGTACTCGTAAAGCTTCATGCATTAATCGCAGCCGGGGAAGCTTCTCCGAGAAGCTTCACAAAATTTATCGCACCTTCTATATAAAGGAGAAATGCAGAAAAAATACAACATATTGAGAAATTGCAAACTTGTAGTGACAGAGAGAATGCATAGCAGAGGTGAATAGACGAGTGCATAGTGTGAACCAGTTGAAGCCCATTCAGCAAAAAGCGAGCAGTACCCACGATGACACCACCAAAGATTGGTGCACCAAGCCAAACAGTGAGGAAAACATGTAGCAGTGTTAGAGTGCCTCACTAAACCGTGGAGGTCGAACAGAGAACCACACAAAGAGAGGCATTCGTCGATGTTGACGCAATTCTTTCACCACAAGTCGAACTAGAAATACCCACACCAGTGGAGGAAGAAGCCCAAGCTCAACCAACGACTTCCATGGAAATCAATTTGCACGATAGTGCGCAGGGCCACCAAACAAACGACGCAGGCAACCTACAGCAACATGTGAGGTCCGAAGAAACTCAAATAACAAATGGTGAAGCCAGCGAGAACACAGAGGTTGTGATGCCAATACCACAACCTGAAGTAGGGTTCACGTAGCATCAGGAAGGGTTGGTCGAAGACATAACTAGGCAGCCAAATTTGGGCACAGACCATAGGCAAGCGGAGGCTGGGACCGCTAGCGCATCGATCACAAGTAAGGGAAAACAACCCATGGCACGGTCCCCACAAAAACAACCCAATGCAGCACTCATGCTACCGCTCATCCTAGAGGGAGTACCGTCCCCACCAACACTTTTGGGTTGCGTGGAAAAGTTGAAATACTCGAACCACGATGTGGTCGACACTAGAAAATCCCTGAATTTGCATAGCAGGTATACATGGATAGCATAGGCACAAGACCCTTTGGAAACCCTACACTGCAACCAAAACCATGGGCAATCGGCCTGGCCAACACAGGCATCCTCAACTTGGTGGAAATTCCCCATTTTGGCAGGGGGAAGGAAGTAAATAACTGCGTCAAGCAGTTAATGGAGGTCCTCCATGGAGGATTCTTATGGCTCGAGGAACCTGTCTCAATCAACAAGAGAATTCTCGCACAATACCTGGATGACAAGACAAAGAAGAAAGCTCTTGTCGAGGAGATGAAGAAAACATACGGCACAGGGAGGGGCTCGCACGATATAATAATAAAACGAATCGGTGATGTAGCCACAAGAATGGCCACAAAGTTGATGGCCTGCAAACTGTTAAGAAAGTGTCTCAAGGACAAAGTCCCTGCAGGGGTTTTCACAGCTGCAGCACTGTGTGCTCATGGCACCATGCTCAGCTAGGCCCCTTACCTATTGAATCTGTTCCTCAATGAATGCAAAGACGCGCAGGACTTGGGGAAAAAATTTCATTATTCTTGGTTAATACTTTTGATAGCACTAATCAGGTGGAGGGAGCCACCGTGTTCTTACTTATGTGACATAATAGGTAGTTTCTGCACACTGTAGTATACCTCAATGGGGAACACTTCAGACCCCAAGAGAAGAAGTGGCAACACGGGTACTTTTTCACGGTACTTCAACAACATCCAAGAAATCATAGCAAACACATGAAGGATCACTCCGAAGGTTATCGCGCAATACCAAGGTATTGCAAATTTCATAGCCATGCACCATACCATGTGGATACAGGCGCACAGGGATCTAGCCAAGGAATGACTGCAACTTTGATACTGCATCAGTGGTGAAGATGTAGAAATGGCCACGCAGGATTGGCATGATGACTGGAATATCTCATTCATTCATAAGGAAGTTCCTACAGGAAAGGAAGTAGAAGCAGGGGTATCAAAGACACTTGAAAGAGACATCGTTGACCCAAAAATTTGAAGCCCAGCTAGAAGCTAGCTCAACAGAAGAAGGGGAGTGTGCCAAAGAAATATGTACAGGAAGGAAAAAAGGACACTGCCCCAGCACAAAGAGAACAAGGGATGGGGGATACAACTACACAAGAAACCCCCTCGACAACTACCCTAAAGGAAATAGAGCCACCCAAGCGACCAATAATACACATAGGGGGGTCATGCAAGAAGGCCAAGGAGCACAAGAAGATTCCATAGTACACGATTACTAAGGATGACGTCAACCTTGTGGAAGAAAAAGTACAGGAATGTGCAGCTGAGGAGTTCGAAGACGCCCAGCACCAAAGAGGTCAAATTCAAGATGAGTTGGCAAACATATGGCAAGTCCTAGAGTAGATGAGAGCAGCGCACAGGCCTGAAAGGGGAACATAGCCCTTCCCCACAGCAACAGAAGCAGAGACAAGGATCACGCCAAGTGAACAAGACACCATAGAGAACATAGCATAGGAGATTCTGAACTTTCAAGTCAGATCCCACGTGCTGCACATGGATGAAGCCATAGCCCAGACACCACTGAAGGATCTAGTGCACGTAGAGTTGGTAATGGAAAGAATACCAACTAAGGCACTATACAAGCTTCAAGTCAGTGTAGCACAGGAGGTGCAGTCGCGCTTAAGAAGACACGCAATAGAATTGCAGCATACAAAGAATGGAAAGGAAGCCTTAGAACTGGTAGTCGAGTAGCTCCAATAGTGGGACAAGGAAGAAGAAAGAGTAAGCACAGCTATCCAATACCTCAAGCAGTGGCAGAAGACAATGAGTATCACAGAACGCCTGAAAGGTACTCAAGATATGAAGAAGCTGCAGTCTGAGTTGAAAGAAGCGCAGATGCAGAAACAAGAGAGACAAGTAGAAGTGGAACCACTCCAGGAACAATCCATGCACATGATCGCACAGTTGGAGGAGGAGAGGAATATCATTGTGCATGCACACATAGAGAGCGCAGCAATGATCCACGAGGAGATCACAGCCTAGTTGGTAGAGGCAGTGACAGAAAAAACAGCGCAGGTCCAGGCAAGAGGAAGAGAACTTGCATACAAGTTCCACAGCCTAGCAGAGGTTTTTTAGGGAGCGCGCAATGTCTAGGTGGCTCAGGATGAGCCACGTGTCAATGTTGGGGGTCTGTTGGGCGCAGGCCTATTTTGAGGAAATACCTATTTTTGGAGGGTAAAACCCAATTTTAGAGAAGAACAGCTAGCAAGACAAGCAACACGTGCGAAGGAAAATTGCATGCAAAGGAGGAAAGCATGCAAGGTGCGCAAGCAATAAAACCTAACCATATTAGGGTTAGGGTTTTGGTAAGAGATTGTAACGGTTGGTAAACTTGTAAACTAGTATAAATAAGAACCTAGGAGGTCTAGTTCGGGGTTCCAAGTGGTTGTTGTTGGTTCAAGTTAATTACGAATTGTGGGAAACTGTTGTGATACCTCTTTATAAGTTGTTGAGTTGTAGAAGAGTCAGATAGCTAGATCTTGAGGTTTAGATCACGGGATGAGGAGCCTGGTGTGATCTAGTTCACCTGACAGAGGTTGTGGAACCTGTTTCATAATTGTGTGATCGAAACTGTAGTGCGCACAGCGCCATATTTTGCAGAAATCTAAATGAAAGAGCCTAAGAAGCTAGATCTTTGTGGACGTATCCCAGGAGGGGGTGAACCACGGTAAAACCATTGTACTGTTTGATGAGTGAATGCATGTTTACTTTCTGTTAATGGTTGATCATCTTTAATTCCTGCGAATGATTTATTTACGCATAATTTCTTAGCTAGATCTATTAGAATGCATGTATAAGCTTACAGATGAGTGGGTCTTAATAATAGATAGATAGAGTAATCAGTCTAAGGCCTGAAGAAGATCAAATCCAATCACAGATCCCCACCCTTTCCTATACTGCAAGCACCTGAGCATTGTAGTCACCCATAGAACTATCTCGGGTGAGACTACACAGTACATTTTGTTTGTTGTGTTGCCTTTTGGTTTACCAGAAGGGCTGTTAGTTTTAGAGGGTTTTGTTGGAAACCTGTTCATATCCGAACCTGGGTCAGCCTAAGAAGTAGAAAGAAAGAGTAATAACCAACAACAACTATACTCAAGTTATGCATACATCTAAATCAATCTTGCAATCTTTAGCCAAATTCCCTACATCTTGCTTAATTATGAAATCCATCTCTACTTGATTGAAATCTTCTTGATCTATTGCCACCATCTTTGATTTTAACAATGCATTATGAGAAAAAAAAAATTATGTTTCTCATGTATCTATTAATATTGAAAAACTATTATCATTAATCTTACATGATGACTTTGGTATAGTGGGTTGATGCTCATCTTGGTCGTTGTTTATCATGGCATGGATCTGATGGGCTTTACCCAAATCACCAACCATAATCTGACTCTACTCTTGATTAACTTTGCTCGACACATGTGGACACTCTCTTTGAAAATGTGGTTCTCCACATATCTAACACCCCCTCTTAGGAGGTTGGCTCTGACTTCTTGACTGGGAAAAAGTAGGTATGCTCGTTTGTTGTGTTGCTCAAGTTTGTTGTGTCAATGGTCAATATGGTGGCCTCGGGTTACATGTAGGTCATCTCTGAGTACTCGCCACTGGCCCCCTTGGCACATCCTTATGTCCTTATATAGGTCTCGATGTACTAGTTGATTGTGATGACTATCTCTATCCCACTGGCCATGAAGGTCTCAATGGTCTAAACTAACCACCACCCACAAGTTCATCCTCGCTTATTATAGCCCTCTGAACTACCGCATGCAAAGTATGAGGCATCAATATCTTCACCTTAGATCTAATATTATAATTCAACCCATATTTGAATGTGTTGACCCACAACTTTTATGTGTTCAAATGTGGTGCATATCTTGACAGTTCCATGAACTTATGCATTTAGTTATAACTCTATGGATTGTTACTCAAACCTTTCATATATCCGATTTTATTATCGTTGTGAAATTTACTCAAAGTATTGAAGTACATTAATTAACTTACTAATTGTAATTGTAAAATCTTCTATCATTTTTATACTATATATTATATTATTTATAATAATAATAATAGTTAACTTATTAATATTAAGATTCTAATTTACACATATACTAGGTTTTATATATAATCATAGGTATTTAACTAATTACATTGTTCTTTATTTCTAATGTAGAAAATTCTTACAAATCTACATTATACTATACAAATTGCAACTTGAATCTTAATGAAAATAATGCACCATCGCACATTTATAAAAAAAATCAAATAATTCCAAAATCATAAATACACATAATTCATATTATAACATCAACTAATCGTGCTCAATACTAAACTGAATTGGAAGAGAGAATCTCATTCTTATTAAAATCTATATGGTATTGTTACCTATGATCCCTACATGAGAGGGATATCACTCTATTTTTCATTTACTTTTCAACTTAAATTAACACTCAGATGAATATTTTCTTATCCATAGTTCATGATAGTGTGGAATAATCACTAATATAATTTTAAATTAAAATCGCTCAATATTGGAGTTTATGATTTGATCAACGTATCTAATTGTAGGTTAGCTTTACACTCACTCAACATTCGCAATATACCTTCAATGCAAGTTATATTACGCCTTACCGCTTATTAATGCAATGCAACTTACATATACAAAGGACACATTACAATAATCAACTAATTTGACAAATTGAAAATTCTGCAACATGATATTCAGAGTTTCCAAGGCATTCAATCAACCAAAATTGTAATGGAGTAATCAGCTTACCAAACGATTTCAAAGGAAATATTTTCTAATATAACTATATATTAGACTCAATAAGTCATAGTTTCATTGCTTCTTATAGAGTTTATTAACTCATTCTAGGTTATATTATTCTAAGTAACTTGTTTATTTCTAAACTTTACACGAACGAATTGTCAAAACAAATTTAGTTTACAAGATTGTATAATTGGATTCAATGCTTTACTTATAACCATGATAATCTTTTTAACTCCTATGAAATATGAGATTARAAATATAGACCGTTGTAGATGTGTCAAGTTTGTGGGTGAATTGATTCTTTCCATTTCTATGGATTTTAATTTCAATYACATACAAATTTTCARGTTCATAGGAAAATTGGAAATGKGCAAYTAATCATTTATTCTTTCAAGTAATTTCACCATAATAATAATAATAATAATTTGGGCTATAATTTATTGGYAAAGCCTGGGTGTGTGTATAAAGATCRAYCCACTGGTATAAATGCATAATGGAAGTTGTATTACAATYTWTCAACACAAGTAAAGTTATATCTATCAACATATCAATAAATTGTAAATTATACTATTAACGACAATTATTCATAAACAAATATACAAGAGTTACCATAAGGAATTACTTGAATTGTTGATTCCTTAATTTGTGAGCCCAACTCCTCCTTCGCATCAACTTGTTGATCCTTAAAGATTATATCAGTTGACCTCCCTGCCAACTCCTATGGGTACTCTTCTTCCCTAAGGACCCTCGAGCCATGATGGGGCTATATAGAAAGTATCAATATAGCAATAAGAGAAGCATAAAGTTGCTAAACTTTGGAATAAATCTTGACTTCACAACACACTTTAATAGACCAAACTCTCCATAATCACCAAAGGAAAGTTCTCAAACATTACGACATCCATCCAACATTAGGGTGCAAAAAGTGTCTTCCTCTTAGCTCAAGCTTGCCTTTTATAGGTTATGTGGCTCATGCCACTTATCCAACTCATGCAAATATGTAATTTACTAAATTACCAATTACATATTATTCAACCACCAATGTGTCACTCATATGCACAAGTGCACAAATAATTACTTATTTAAAATTATAAAATGATGAATTATCCTCACCCAACTCCCACATTTCCTATTTTCACTCTTAGGTGTTTTTTTGATCTTCTCCTCGTTTCCTATTTTAGTGGATGCACATGGAGTTACTACTTTAGTTATTTTTTAGCTCTTTTTAACTACTCCCAACCCACTTTTCGTTTCACACACTTCAATTTGAATTTGAATTCTTGTTCTTCTTTATTCTCCTTGATTTGTGGGTGTTCTTGGGTGTTAGATTTGACTCCTTTTCCAGCTCCATTTCCTTCCATTTTGATCTTGAAAACTATTATTTTTGTCCACTTTTACCTAATTGATGACATAATGAGTGTAAATAAAGTAATAAGTTGTTATTTGATATTAACTCTTGTTTTCTTCTTGTAAATAACGTTAAGAGATATTTTATTAGCAAAATTACCTATAATCCAATTATTACGGGAATTTAATCTGTTTCATGAGATATTACATGAATTACAAGTTGACATAGCTCCACTTGCTCTAGGGGAGAATTTCCACTTGGAGATACTTTACCAATACCATGAGATGGTGATTTATTTATCTTCTCATCCCTGGGCCATTCAGCACCCGAAATTCAAAGATGGTCAAATTATGTAGGTCGTTATTACATGAAAGAAATCTGCAGGCCGTTATTACAGGAAATCCACGGTCTATTATTACAGGAAATCCACAATTCACTCAGAGAATTGGGGATTTGATTCCATAAGTGTGGAATGCATATCCTCTCGTTATAAATAAAGGACCTGATCCAAAAGATCAAGGAACAACCATGTCTAACGCTACAATGGAGATCTAAATGATTTTCCGGAAGTGATACTCGGAGGTGATTTCTCGAGCAGCGGTGATGAATCAACAAATTTCGCGATATGGGTTTTGTGTTGAATAGGGTCATTTAGGTGACAAGTGTGGTAGATTCCCCATAAAGTGAAAGACGTGGGTTGTATGAGTGTTTCTTCATAACAGAATTTCCCAGATTTTCCTTTGGTGGCCGATTTTCAATTTTCTTAATTTGTAAAACCCAGCTTGGATATGATTGGTTAGTTCTAAGTATTGGGGAATTGGTTATTGAATATTTTGTATAAATATATCCTCAAGTAACAGTACAGGATCAATTTAGAAAGTGAGAATGTGGTTATGAACCTTGAGATATATTGTAATTGTTGATATTTTCCTTGAAATCAATATAAAGAAGTTATGAGTTATTTTATGTGTTGAAGTTTCCTATACGATCTAAGTTTCATTAACAGCATATCCAGGAGGGCCCCCTGGTATGTGTTGTTTTCATATTTAAGCAGTGTGTGTAGTGGAAGTACTTCCTCTTAATTGCTTTCATATTTGTTTTTGTTTCCTGTAAGGTTACATTTGCTAAAATTTCCTGTAGATGCATAATTTAGGATTACAAACAATGTTACTTTGTGTATGGTGAAGAAATTGCTTAGGATAATAATGTTAAGACAACCAAACCATTGAATGCTCTTCCATTTAATGCACTATACCAACAATTCTCATAGAATATACTCAAAATTAAACTAAGCCTGTAGGTTTTCTTACTTGAACATTTCATTTCGATGTCAAATAGATTGAGTTTACTTCCATCCAATCTTTTACTCATATTTAGATATACTCCTTTTCGATTTCAAAATTTAGTTGACCAAGACAACGTGAATTTGTGAGCAAGCACCTGGAGTGACTTCTTGCAATCTGAGTCCCTACCATTTGATGGTCAAGTCTAAGTGATTGTGATCATATGAATCAATTTCTAATTATGAGTTTGGAATTTTACTGATTTGATTTTAGTAGGAGTTCTTAGGCAATTTCAAGATTAGTTTTGCACATATTGTGCATGTGTCTCATAATTTTACCTACCCGGATTGATAATTAAATGTTGAGGAATCAAGACCACTAAATTAACCCAACATTTTGGCACCATTGTCGGGGAGGCACTAAAGGAATTACTCTTGAAATTGCAAGATTTATGTTGTTTGCTTGATTTTCATTTTCTGTTATCAAATTGTTGTTTCCTTTTATACGAGTTTTTTTCTTATTAATGCTAACTCATGTCAATAGACAACCTGGTGACAACAAGGTCTTAGTAGCATGAGGGCATTTGAGTACATGATCATATTTTTCTTCAAGTTTGTGTGGTGTGGTGTGTTTGTTGTTGATTTCATTTATTTCTTTCAAATAGAGAAGTCTTTGTTTTTGTAAAACCCCCCCATACACTAATCCTTTCATGAGCAAAATATCTTGGACAACTATAAGAACTTAAAATGCTCAAGAACTTGTTGAGCAAGGGAGTATGTGTTTCTACAAGGATTTTCTCAAATCCATGTCCAAAGTTCGGAGCCATCACTAAGGGTGAATCTGCACCTCATGAAGCAGTCCAAGAACAAATAATCCATGAATAGATCACACAAGTGGAGGACTTACGAGTTTCTTCTAGTCCTTATAAGCAAGAAGACAAGATTAATGAGTCATGGATAATTTCATATGAGGAAAAGATACTAGAGCCAAAAATTGAAGAGTTTCTTGGATGCTTATCATTGGATCCCTTGTGTACTCGGGAATATGAAGATCAATTCTCTAAAGAATTTCATGACATGACAACTACATGAAATCAAGGAAACAAGGATCATATAAAAGTTTGGTTTCAATCAGTCACCATTCTGCAGATTCACTCCATATTTCAACAAGTCTTGGCACCATCYCTACAAAAGTAGTTGGCCTCTCATATCTYGGTATCCATTAAGGTATATTTTTCAGATTTGGATATGAGTACACTAGAGATATTGCYACATGAATGGTGTTGGGTATGTGTTATATTCTTTGCATGTGTGTGTGTGTGGGTGCGCTACGACAACTGCGTCTGGCAATCCGTACAAACTAGATTAGCGGATTTTTAGCGGATTTTGCTATTTTTAGTTGATTTTTAAATTAATCTCGGATTAAGGGATTAGGGTTTTGGTATCTACGGAATACCTAAAAACATTGTATATATTGTATGGCGAATGGTGAAATTCGATATAATGAAAAAGAAAGGTTTTCCCGATTGAGGGTTTCCAGTAAAGATCTCTGTGTATTCTGTGTATGAGCCATTGATTAATTTCTGTATTGCTTAAGAGTATATATGCATTGCTTTACTTCGCAGGTTTAAAACTTACAAATGGATGCATTGGAAGTATTCCTACACTTGAAAGAGGTTTTTCTTTTTTAAGTAAAATAGGAAAATAAATAAAGATAAATAAAATAAAAATAATAAAGACAAAAATAATGTTTAGAATGTGAAAACCAGGATTCCTGGCACATCTGAATGCAAGCTCTGCCTAAAAACTGGGAGACTGGATGGTAAAGTTCACTTTTCTACTAATTTCATGCAGAATTATCACATATCAGTTGGAACAAATTAATCACTTTTTCAATGATTGATGGTTGTGTAAAGTTTCAGTTTTGCTAACAGTGTGTTAAAGATTGTTTCAAGTTTCTCCAAAGTAGTGATCCTCAAAACAATTTAAATTTACCATAGCAGCCACCTCAAGAGAATAATAAGTACACTCATCCCTCAAGCAATGTTAAAGAGTATCATTGAACATATCAACTTCCTTACTTCATTTTCATGAGGACATGCAAAGATCTTGGTGTGAGGGGAGAGCAGCAATAGTTTCCAAATCTTTAAGCGAGGCAGAGCAACAATAATTTCTTTTGGTTCCACAGTTCGTATCATTTTCACTGCAACTGAGGAACACATGCCTCGTTTCAACAAAAAATTATAGTTATTTCCTGTAATAACAGAAGAATTCTGGTAATTGAAGGAAATTTCAACAAATGATGCAACAAGTGTGCAGAATGATCAACAATCAACAAGATTACAACAACATCATTTTCAAAGCCATATTATCCAAACAACAAGGTAATAGGTATGCAAGGTAATACTTCTTTAATGTTTATTTACTTGATTAAAATTAAGGATTGACTATCAAATACACAACTTACATTAATATGAAATTCCAAATTACCTTAAGTGGCTACATCGAAACACTTTGATCACCTCACTACACTCATGATTTCCTGAAGTCATATCATATTGTTATTCCATCATTTCTGTTACAAACAATATCAACATGAAATCGTTATAATTATATTCTACATATAATCTGATTTCATACATTGAAATGATATCTCATTTCCGCATTTTATCCTTCAAGAATCATGATATTACCCGCCATCTAGCACATTCAATCTATCCAATCAATGCCAACCCATATATATCATCATTGCAAATGATAATCTTCATACAAAATGAAATGATTTTTCTACATGTCAGAACCATTGAAATGATGACACCTTGTCTTTCAGTGAACCCTTACGCATTTAACATATTAAACTGTCATATGAGTTATTCCATTATCCATCATTTTCCCGATCGCTTTAAAACTTGTGTCTACTCCTTGTCTGAGAAATCGTTATTCCTATCTGGAAAAGAGTTGAACCCATCACCTAATGGATTCGCCAGATAAGGGCGATAATGGCACCTCCTTTTGTGGTTAGATATGAACCTGGAGGGACAACACTCCTTGATGAATTTTCGACTTGCAAAATAGTTTTCCATAAGGTGGTGTTGTTGCAATTGTTTAAAAAATTTCAAGGTCATATGTATCATTCACAAATGTGTTTGCATAAACATTTGATGGAAGGACAACCATAGTTAGTGACATAAAAATCTCTTTCACAGAAAAATTGCTCTCAAAAACTACAGGGCTAGAAAGAACAGGGGAAAATTGGTTTAAAATCCAAAGATTAAAAGGGAAAGGATGGACGACAATCTTAAGCAAGTCACATTGAAACTTTGATTGGATAAAAGGCATATATAGAACCCTGCTCAACAACCCATGGAGGGATTTAGTCTTCTTCATACAGAAATATTTGACATGCGAGGGAAGGTATAGTCTAATATATCTCTATCATGTTCGTTTGTTGCGGCATCTAAAAGATAAAACTAAAATAATCAACATGACTTATTATCTGTTGAAGAGTCTCACGAAAATGGTAGTTGTTGTGCGGAAAAATCCACCACATAAGGAAATATTTATGTGTTACGAGGAAAATCTCTTTATGGCTAGGGTGAACCACAACAGATGGAAATGACTGCAAAAATCAACTCTATCCCAACAACATGCTATACAAACCAATGTGCAAGGGAGACAAGAAAGAGGCCTACCTCGTCCAGATGTTCGATGAATTCCATCGTTGAGCACTTTGACCAAAGCTATGTACCTACAACAAGTTCTCAACAAACAAGCAAATCAAGCATATGGTGATAATATAAAGGGTTAGCACATTAGATAGCATAATCCATCAATATACTTAACAAATACGCACATGGATAATAACTCATATATTTGCAAGATATCAAATGAACGAGAAAGGAGTATTTCTATTAATAAATGATCAACAGAAGTGAAAATATTACAGACTTCTGTGTCGACACGGTTCGGAACCGAGAAACTAAGTTCCTTCCAGCTGGGCCTCCATCACTTCAATCCTCCACCAAAGGCAAGCTCGTAGAAGGGAGACAACGAGGTTCTCCATCAATAAGGGAAGAGCTTGGGGGCTGAACATTGTGTTCAGACTTAAAGGACAAAGGGATGCAGACTCAATATGAAGTAAATAATTTCTCCAGAGTAACTTTGCTCTCAAAGTTGAATTCTTTCTCGTTTTCCATAGCTCAGAATTGACCCATTTATAGCCTTCAAAATGGAACTAAAGGGTCGAGTCGGAACATTTTCAGTATATGGAAGGCCAATGATCAAAGATCTCCTATCGTGACATGGAAACCCGACCTTTAATTTTCATTTTCTGGCACAAATCTCGATGTACACGGGTTGTAGTAGAGCAACCTGCATATACGCTTGTTTTATAGTGTGCAAGATGCGTACAAGTGGAAAATTTTGTATTTTTGTCTCTGGATTTTAGTAACAGGGAAGATAAGTCTGCATAGGGAAATGGAATAAGGCCCTCTTTGCAAGATTGCATAGGGTGAGGAAAATATTTCTCTAACATTATGCATCACCATGTTCTCATTAAGTTAATTGTGTTGGATAAATTAGAAAAGTTAAATAAAATTTGGGATGAATTTCTTTCAAGAAACCAATTTCAGGAAGCCATATTGTCTAATGAAGACTCTAAAAAAGAGGAACAAAATCTTGTAAACTCTAAATCAGTTATTACATGAATGAAAGATAAGCATAATCATAAAAATGAGGGTTTACATAAACCCAAGCTACAAGAAAGACATCAATTAAGGAGTAAGATTCTCAGATTTCTGAGAAATCTACAGTTAAGGAAGAGAGGACCAAGCAGAAATCGAGTAAAAAAGAGACAGATTTCCGAGACAATTTCGACTGAGAAATTGAAAAAGAAGGGAAAGTAGAAAGTTATAGAGGTAGAATTTGACTCCACTGGTGAAGAGATCAACATCCAAACACTTATTGGCTGCAACAAAGTGGATAACCAGGCAGATGGATACAAGGGAACATGAAGAAAAAGAAGAAAATTTGTTGAAGAAAATAGAGGAGAACCAAGAGGACAACTAAAGAAGTAAAGAAAGACATTTTTTTTAATTTTGAATCAACAATTATCTGAAAACAAATTGCATGAGGACATGCAATATCCTCTATCTACGGGAGATGTTTGGTGTTATATTTGATTCCTTTTCCAACTCCATTTCCCTCCATTTTGATCCCAAAAAGTATTATTTTTGTCCACTTTTACCTAATTGATGGCATAACGAGTGTAAATAAGGTAATAAGTTGTTAATTGAGATTAAATCATGTTTTCTTCTTGTAAATAACATTAATAAGTATTCTCTTAGCAAAATTACCTATAATCCAGTTATTACGAGAATTTACTTTGTTTCATGAGATATTATAGGAATTACATGTTGACATATCTTCACTTGCTCTACGGGAGAATTTCCACTTGGAGATACTTCACCCATACCAGGAGATGGTGATTTATCTATCTTCTCATCCTCGGGCCATTCATCACTCAAAATTCAATGATGTTCAAATTTCGCAGGTCGTTATTACAGGAAACCCACAGGCTCTTATTACAGGAAATCTGTAGGTCGTTATTACAAGAAATTTGCAGTATGTTATTGCAGGAAATCTGCAGTTCACTTATATAATTGGGGATTTGATTCTAGAAGTGTGGAACATAGATCATATCATTAGAAAATCAAGGACCCAATCCAAAAGATCAAGGAACAACCATGTCTAATGCTATAATGGATATCTAAATTATTTTCTTGTAATTCGTTTTTGAAAACAATTTTTTTGGGAAGTGATAATCAAAGGTGATTTTGGGAGCGATGAGGATGAATCAACAAATTCCACGACATGGGTTTTGTGAGGAATAGGTTCATTTAGGTGAATAATGGGGAAGATCCCACAAAAAGTGCAAGACGTGGGTTGTACAAGTGTTTCTTCATAACATAATTTCCTAGATTTTCCTGTAACGACCAATTTTCAATTTTCTTAATTTCTAAAACCGAGATTGGATATGATTGGTTAGTTCTAAGGATTGGGGAATTGGTTATTGAATATTTTTTATAAATATATCCTCAAGGAACAGTACAGGATCAATTTAGAAAGTGGGAATGTGGTTATGAACCTTGAGACATATTGTACTTGTTGATATTTGCCTTGAAATCAATAAAAATAAGTTTTGAGTTATTTTAAGTGTTGAAGTTCCCTATACAGTCTAAGTTTCATTCACATCATATCCAGGAGGGCCCCCTGGTATGCGTTGTTTTCATCTTTAAGCAGTGTGTGTAGTGGAAGTACTTCCTCTTAATTGCTTTCATATTTGTTTTTGTTTCCTGTAAGGTTACATTTGCCTAAATTTCATGTAGATGCATAATTTAGGATTACTCACAAGGTTAATTTGTGTATGGTGAAGCAATTGTTTAGGATAATGATGTTAATACAACCAAATCATTGAATGCTCTTCCATCTACTGCACTATACCAACATTTCTCGTAGAATATACTCAAGATTAATCTAAGCATGTAGGTTTTCTTATTTGCACATCTCATTTCAATGTCAAATAGATTGAGTTTACTTCCATCCAACCTTTTACTCATATTTAGAAATAATCCTTTCTGAATTTAGAATTTATTTGAGCAAGACAAAGTGTGTTTGTGAGTAAGCACCCAGAGTGACTTCTTGCAATCTAAGTCCCTACCATTTGATGGTCAAGTCTGAGTGACTGTCATCAAAGGAATTTATTTCTGATTATGAGTTTGGCATTTTACTACTTTGATTTTAGTAGGAGTTCTTAGGCAATTCCAAGATTAGTTATGCACATATTGTGCTTGTGTCTCATAAGTTTACCTACGTGGATTGATAATTAAATGTCGAGGAATCTAGACCACTAGATTATCCCAACGGGTGCACTAGTAATTAGTTATAGGTAATTAACAATTATTTTATTTTCATTTCATGTATATTCTCCTATAATGTATTTATCTTTCTTAATAAATTTTTAATTAACTAGATCATTTATTTTGTTATGGGATACTAATTAATCTACACACCCATTCATACTATTGTTATTTAATTGACTTGTCTCTTTATGTTAAAACGCATAGACTATATGATCATTTTTCTCATATTAATTGTCTATGCATACTAAGGCAGACATCTTTATATTCTTCAGTCAATCTTCTTTCATTGTATGTTAAATAATTCACAACCGATACCAATGGTGTCATGCTTCTTCATAACCTTCAAGCATGCAACTTTCTTGGTGGGAAAATGGTGCAACTACTAAGACTTTGTTAACTTTGTCTCTATCGCCCTTGTAGAGAAACTAATGGTCATTGAAGAATAAGGTTATCACCTTAGTGCATACCCCTCAACCAAACCTTGTGACTGACTAAATCCATAACCTACCCTCATGGAAACGTGCACCTCTAAGTAAAAGCATCATTAGCTTTTCAACCCAGGTCACGAAAAAATGAGTACTAGTAGGTGGAAACATGATTTTTGTTCCTCCTCTCCTTATGGTACCCCGTACTCTACTATACAACCCCATTATCCATATGTGGATTGATCGGAAAGCATGTTCCATGTGCCTGCACACACTGCAATTAACACATCAAATAGTTCCATAGTCAAAAGCAAAGTATAACATTTTAGGGTACCTTGACTCAATCCAGAGTCAAATATAATGTTAACGCAATCCCACACCGATATATACCTGTAGTTTCCTATCACACTAGGCAAACCATCAGTAGCATCTGTAAGTTAATGTATCCAACATTTTCATTTTAATGTGTCATAACCACATGAATTGACAACATCAATTATGTCATAGCATTGCACATACAATTCATCCATATCATCATATAATCATCTAAATGAACACATTCAAAATCATAGTTTAAAACCAATCAGACAATTTAAAATCTTGAGTTCCATCATCAAATTACAAGTCAATAAAGTAGGTCATTTATAAACAAATTCCCTCAAATAATAAGATCCAGTGTGTCAAATAGATAGGAATAAATCTGGCACTACAATTATTAAACTGATTGTCTCACGATTTATCAAAGTTGTAGCTACTTTTCCATCAAAGTAACCTTGTATTATGATGGGTAGATCCATTTGTGGATGTCATCAAAGTCTCCCCAAATGTTGATCATGGGTTAGTTGTTAGTTGATAAATGATGGGTGTGGTATTCCACCATGTGAGGCCCTATCCATCCATGTGAAATTTAGTAACTAAAATCTTATCAACCTTTTTTAGGTTTAACTAGGTTTTGAGATAAACTTCCATGTTACAACTAAATAATCAAGATTATCACCATTAAGAGCCCCATCAAATTTAGGCACATATAGTTTAGTGTTCAAATTTAAGGTATCTTCAACAATGGGAATCACCCAATGAACTATGGTTGAGGTTAGTGTTGTGGCTATGCCTATTGTTGAGTGACAATGAGTTGTTGGAACATACTCATTATATCATGCACTATGTTTTCCTGAAACTCTTATTGTTGTTGAGCAGCTAGGGTCTAGAGCAACTGTAGGCAAGGGTTTGGCAGTCGCGGCCACAGTAGAGAACAACGTGAGTACCAAGGGGGGTGGTAATGGAACCCCCTCATAAAAGAAGGTAGTGGTAGACAGAGGGAAAGGACCACGAGGCGTAGGTTTCAAAGCGTCAATGACAAGCACCTCGGGTTCATAACCAGAAAAGATTCAGGAAAGCAACCAGGGAAAAAACGATCGCATGGGGGCAGAAGCCAAAGAAACTCAAAAGGATGCGCAAGAAACGGCGAGCCCCAATGGGGCAGAAGGGCGAAACCCATGCAAACCAAAAACAACAATGATACCCAAGGTAATACTGGAAGATCCACAAACACAACTCTACAGGGACCAGATGAAGACGCATGCGCTAATCTGCAAGTTTATGGGCTTGTGGCCCACAGAAAGAACGTTGTGCAACTGGATTAAATATCAATGGAAGCCAGGCGGAGAAGTGGACCTACATATGGGCTCAAAAGGCTTCTTCACAGCAGTATTCATGAACCTAGAAGATAGGGATAAGGTCTTTGAGGGGGGAGCATACTTCCATGCCTCAACTAGACTATACATGCGACCATGGAAGGAAAAATTCTCCCTAGAGAAAGAAACTTTGAAAAATGTACCTCTATGGCTAAGACTTTACTCCTTGCCATTAGATTACTAGCTACCTTCCACCTTTGAAGCAATAGGGAACAAATTGGGAAAATACATGAAGACATCCAAAGCAACCCTAAAAGGGAGATATACATCCTATGCAAGAATCTGCATAGAGATGGATGTGTCGGGGGCACTCCCAGAAGCCATAAGCTTGGAATTCAGGGATGAGGAATGGATACAAAACATTGACTACGATCAGATCCCCTTCATATGTATAATATGTCATGAACATGGACACCTAATCAAAGAATGTCCTCTCATTAAAAAACAAGAAGCAGAAAACACCAAACTACAGCAAGACGAGGATGGATTTATAAAGTCGAACTACATAAACAGAGCTAACAAAAAATAGAGTAAAACCCTAGGAGGGAGCAATATGGAGGCCAGGAATAGAATAGAAGGATGGGACAAGACCAACAAAGGGGAAGAAGGAGGAAAGGAGAAGGAAAAGGTTAAAGAAACCAGAGATCAAGAAACAAATGAGTACACAAATAGCCCAAGAAAGAAGATGGGACGAGGGGGTAGCACAAATCCTATGGACAGAGAAACTAGAGATGCCAACACCCCCATGCAGGAGGCAGATGGAGACGTGGAAATGACTCCAAGCGAGGTAGGAACAGAAGATCATGATCTCAGAGACATTGTGGAAAGGGAAGGGATAGATCTCCCGAACATATTGGAGAAATGGAAAAGGCAAGGTGTAGATAATGTACCAACGGAGAAACTAGAACGCATCTAATACCTGTTCCTCCTAAGGGTGGAAGCCAAATCCAGAGGGCTCAAGCGCACACACAGGGAGATAGGACACCTAGGAATCAAAGCAGGCGAGGGATAATCGCAAATATCACCCAAACAGACGAAAAGGAAAAAAGGCAGGAAATCAAACAGCGTAGCACTACAGGAACTAGGAGCTCTGCTAATAAACTTAGGTAGGATCAAAAATCTCTTTCCCAACTCCCCCCCACATGTTTAAATGAATATTATAACATGGAGTATAAGAGGCCTAAACAACCCACGATAGCAGCGAATCCTTAAAAATAGACTTAGGAAGGAACAACCAGACCTCTGTTTCATTCAAGAGACAAAATGCACTGTAGACGGAATGGAAACAATGAGCAAAAAACAATGGAGCAAGTAAAAGATGTTGGTTGTCGAAGGACAGCAGACAGCATGAGGCATTCTCACCTTGTGGAATCCACAAGTGATGAACCTGATAGCAGTCGAGGCTACCAGGTACACATTGTCGGTTAACATGCAAATCATTGGTAATACGGAGATGGTTTTGTGCACTAACATGTATGGACCCCAAATGTTAGAGGAAAAGAGAAGAATGCTTTGAAACTTAGAAGACCTAAAAGCCCGATCCAACAACCTCCATTGGATCCTGGTAGGGGACTTCAACATCATCACATCACTTGCAGAGAAAAAAGGAGGCACCATGAGACTGGATAGAGATGTGGAAGAATTCTCAATGTTCATAGACACAGTAGACATGGTGGACATTAGAACTAATAATGGACAGTTCACCTGGAACAATAAACGGATAAACCAACATCAGGTCACGACAAGACTAGACATATTCTTGGTGTCGGAGTCCATCATTATGCAAAGGTTAACCGTAGACTACAACATCCTTCCCTGGGGGGGGTTCTGATCACTGGCCAGTCCAACTGGAAGTAGACTTCCCAACCTCCCTAAAGAATAGACCCTTCAGATTTTAGAAATTCTAGACAGAACACCCCACCTTCAAGGAAAACATCAACTAGTGGTGGCGAGAGGAACAACCGGAGAAAGGGACAAGGATGTTCAAACTCTATAAAAAATTAAAGTACATCAAATATAATCTCAAGGAGTAGAACAAGGAAATCTTTGGGAACATAAACCAAGAGAAGAAAAATATTGAAGACAGAATGAGAAAACTCCAGTAAGTATGCATAACAGAGGGCTATACAGAGGATCGGAAAAATGAAGAGACTTAAATGACTGAGGAATGGGAGATAAGATGCCAACAAGAAGAAATTATATGGTGCCAAAAGTCTCGAATCAGATGGCTAAAGGAAGGAGAGAAGAACACCAAGTTTTTTCATAGAACAACCATTGCCAGAAGAGCCCACAACAAAATCCTAAAAATTAAGGATCGGGATGGGATCGAGAGAGAATCCCACAAGGAGATTGAAAATACTCTGGTAAGTCACTTCCATGGGATAGCCCAGGAACCCAACAAAGACCGAATGGAGGCCATCCAAAGGATAACTCATCACATCCCCCGTCTAATCATAGAGGAACAAAATAACAATCTAAACAAACCCATTGCTAAGGAGGAAATTGATCAAGTGATCCAAGAGATGCCCAATGGGAAAGCCCCAGGTCTAGATAGTTTCACAGCGGAATTCTTCAAAGCCTGTTGGGAAGTGGTCAAACATGATGTTTATAGGGTGGTGGAGGACTCTAGACGGTCGGCCTCCATCCTAAAAGCATTAAATGCCACAATGATTACTCTAATTCCCAAAGAAAATGAAGCAAGGACCGACAACCAGTACAAACCTATAGCTTTTTGCAATGTGGTTTATAAGATAATTTCCAAAGTCATAGCCAATAGATTGAAACCCCTCCTACCCACACTAATTTCACAAGAACGGGCGGGCTTCGTGGAAGGAAGACATATCATGGACAACATCATCCATGCCCATGAACTAATCCACACCTTGAAAATCTAGAGGAGAGGGGGGATGATAATACAACTTGACCTAGCAAAATCCTATGACAAAATTAGCTGGCACTACATGGTCAAGACTCTGGAAGCTTTTGGTTTCACCCAGCATTGGATCAGCTCGATTGTCAGCCTAGTCTCAACGAAAATCTACTCGCTCCTAATAAATGGAGCCCCAATCGAACTTTTCTGGCCTACGAGAGGCATCAGACAAGGAGACCCTCTTTCCCCCTTCCTGTTCATTTTGATGATGGAAGGTCTTAGCCGAAGCATAAAAAGCACAACAACAGATGGAGAAATAGCATGCATCAAACCTTTTGAAAATTGTCCGACTTCCACACACCAACAGTTCGTGGATGACACCTTACTCCATGGCACACCCATGGTCAAGGAAGCAAAAGCCTATAAAATAATCTTAGAAGAGTTTGGGGAAGCCTTGGGTGCTGAGATCAATCACTCAAAATCTGTGATCTATTTCTTCAACACCAACCCTACAATCCAAAGAAACTTGGCAAATATTTTGGGATTTGAGCGCAAAACACTCCCAACCAAGTACTTGGGCATCCCCCTGACAGATAGGGCATACAAAATGGAAACATGGGAAGGAGTGATCAACAAGCTACAAGAGAGGGTGAAAAAATGGATGTACAGATCCCTCAACATAGCAGGGAGACTCATTTTGACCAAGACGATTTTGCAAGCAATTTCAACCTATATGATGTCTGTATTTCCCGCCCCCAAAGGGATATTACAAAAAATAAGAAACATCCAAAGGGTCTTCCTATGGAGAGGAGTGGAAACAAAGAAGAAATGGGCCCTAGTGGCCTGGGAGAAGGTCTGTAAACCAAAAAGCAAAGGAGGCCTGGGGCTACATGACCCATAAGTAACCAACAAAGCCTACGGGGCAAAACTCGGGTGGCAATGGGTCAAAGAAATTTCTACACCTTGGGTAAACCTCTGGAAGGCCAAGTACACCCCAGACATAAACAACCAGGACCGAATCCACTTTAGGGGCAAAAGGGAGGGATCATCCATCTGGATTCTAGCTTGGTGCAACAAAACTTGGATCCAGACACACAGCTTTTGGGAAGTAAGGAATGGTAAAACAACCAAATTCTGGGAGGATGCATGGAAACAGGAACCAAGAATGGAAAATTTGAACAGGGAGGAACTCCAACAAGACATGATCGCGCAAGGCAAAACCAAAGTCTACCACTACTGGAAACATGAAACAGAGCGCAACAGATGGAGAATCTGGGATGATCTCAGTTCGCAAAATAGAGACCGGACCGCAACAATCATGAAAGAGGTGGAGGAGGAACTGATGAAAAGAAAACTAACAGTCTCGGAAGAAGAGGACCAACTTAGATGGGGCCAAAAAAATGGTGGGGAATTCAAATTGAAAGAAGCTCGACATTACATCGTGGACCAGGACCAAGAAGATCCAGCTCAATAATGGGATAAGCTTTGGAACAACCCCCAATGGCCAAAAATAAATTTTCAAATGGTTAGTACTTCACAACCGAATTCTAACTTGGAAAAACTTAAGGAAAAGGGGATTCATTGACCCATCATGATTCCACCTTTGTCAAGCTAAGGAAGAAACAATGAATCATCTCCTCGATCAATGTAACTATACATTAAGGATACGGGACTAGGCAGCAAGTATCTTTCGATAGTCCAATAGGATCTGAGGTAACATCTGCGCAACTATTAATACCTGGAATGAGAATTACAGCAAAAATGAAAAAGTGAACCTCTGTTAGACTCTCATTTCAGGGATGATCATATGGGAAATATGCAAAGAAAGAAATCGACGCATCTTCTGGAATGAGAGTCGGCCTGAAGGGAAACTCAAGGAAACAATAATCTCTCGGATAAGAGAAATGGTGCAGAGCCGCAACTGCCCGATGATAAGAGCGCAATTCGCAGGCCAGGACTCCCGAGTCCTAGAAGCTTTCCATTTAAAATACAAGTGCAACCGCACTCAAACAAGGCGACTACCGCAACTCCAAATAGGTGAGCGAAACTAGAACCCCCCTCTAGTAGGGTCCCTCCAATCGAATTTCGATGGGGCAGCAAAAGGAAATCCAGGTATGACAGGAATGGGAGGGGTAATCAAGGATAGTGATGCCAACATAATTCGGTTGTACGTGGGGAGTATGGGAAACTCAACCAACAACGCAGTGGAGTTCAGAGCCCTGGAGATCGGCCTCGAGATTCTAAGTCGTGAATGGATGACAAATACCATCGTGGAAGGTGACTCCAAACTGGTTATAAACATAGTGAAGAGACTCCAAAATGGCACCAGATTGGGCAAGATTCAAAGGCACTGTCTCTTGGCACACTCCCTGCAAAAAATCCAGGAGCATTTGCAAACGATGAACACAGTGGAGTTGCGCTGGGTACGCAGGTCAGTGAATGGACTGGTGGACATAATTGCTAATGAGGGGGTTAGCAGGGAAGGACCAGAGCTATACACTACCTGGATTAACATCCCGAACATCCAGTTCAAAACAGACTGCATCCAACTAGTGACAAAGGACCATGATGGCAGACAAAGTACGGAAGGCCACATCAAGGAAGGAGGTGCAAAGACAACTGGCAAGCATGAAGGATCCAGGCAGAATCGGACTGCCCAACACTCGACCACAAGTCACAATACAGACTCATAACACATAGCAGACGGTCGTACGACTCCAAGGTCATGTCAATAGGAATAAGTATAGAGGTAGAACATGGGAAAGTATAGATGGCATTCAGCAAGTCGCAAATGATGACAGGCAAAAGATGATACCATGGACCAATATGGATACACCTTACCCAAGAACAGATTCGGGGAGTAGCACAGTTGGTGGTACAATGAATAGGGGCAACGGTCGAAGCACGTTTTACGGCCAAGCCATCATGATCACACATACCGAGACAGGGAAAAAGGACAGGAAGGCTCGCCTATACGGGCAGACCATGATTGCTAGGACGAGCCCGCAGCTGCGAAAATCCCATAAGAGCAGAGGCACCGGGAATAGATACAAATAGGAAAAGCGCAACTGCAAGAGATACCACAAAAACAAGGGTTGTGTAGATAGGAACAAGAGGAGAAACCAAGGAAAAAACTACTACAAACTAGTCGGGATGGTACGTATGAAGAGAATGCACAGGAAGAGAAGCCCCCAGGGGAAAGAACCTTCGACAAGCCCTCACAGGATTACAAGGATGGAGCAAGCGGCCAGAGACGCCAAGAATACCTTTCATACGCTAGTAGAACCAAAAGGAAAAGCAACAATCACCATATGGGAGAAATAAATCAATGCTAAACGCAAGGGTAAAGCTTGGGAGGAACTGATTCAGGATGCGGACTGAATCACGGACCCAGGGGCTACGCAGCCCAGAGAAACCCTCTACCACAAAATGGTGGAGATAGCATCGTGAAAAAAGATGTTAATAGGCAAGGTGGGCATTGAAAGGAAAGATGTCAGCCGGAAGGATAAAAAGAACCACAAAAAACGACTAAAAGAGATCCTGAGTCGCCTCAGCAACCTGGAAGCCAGTACAAAATGGCTAGCTAAGGACCTGATCCGGATTATTTTCGGCACGAAATGAGAGTGGAGATATAATAAAGAAATGCACAGAGATATTGCAGATATTCAATAATATAACATAAATGTATCAGAGATGCAACCATAAACACATATATACATTAATACACAATTTATATTAATCAAAGAAATGTACAGAGACTGTAAAAATACAGAGTGAAAGACTCGCTAGAATGGTGGCAGCTTATCTCTGAGAAGAGATGTGACGGCTACTCGCATTCGCAATAAGATGATTACAATGAGGCTCTGAAGGCCTTTTTACAATAAACGGGAATGCCAAAAGTCCTAGACATCCAAAAACCTAACCCTAGGAGATGAAGCGCCAAAAGTCATGTGGGCCCCGTTTGGGTAAGTTAGTACATCAACTTCCCAGGGTCGTAACGTTTGCATACGATCTCTGTTTTAGGCGTATGATACCTAGTTGGAAAGGTATCGTCAAGGAGATTCATTTTGGGGGCTCAATCATGCCGTTGGATATCCTTGAGAACCTCTATCTCAAAAAAACTTCATTTAGGCCCTCAAAATGGTCCCGGAAGTTAAAACCTGCTAAAAATAGTAAATTGCCAAAATTACCAGAAAGTTTTTTTGAGCCAATTGGAAAAGGTGGGCGGCCATCGATATCCACCTAGATCAATCCTCCCTTCTTAGGAAGCAATGGTCTCCATTGCATTGAGTTCCTGGGGGAGAAGGAAAAGCGTTTGTTGAATCTGCATCTTGGTGAGCTACTTGTCTTGCTGGAGACGTCGCGCTACTCAGTTTGTGGAAGTCTATCATGAACCTATTGAGGTTGAGGTTGTTCAACAAGTCAATATACACGAGAGGACGGTATGCAGAAGGAATCTTTGCGCTTTTCTGCAACCTTTTCGACCTACTTATGTTGGATAGAAGGTGCTTGGTGCAAGGCTGTAATGGTTGCAGTGTCCTTTTGTTCTCCTTTTGAACAGATTGTGAAGAAGATGATTTTTGCAGTATGAGATACTACCTTGCGACACTTTTTAGGTGGAATAGTAGTCGAAACTACCTCTGGTATTCTGTAGAGATGACCCCCCAAAGTAAAAATGACACTACGGGGTCGAGACTCATAAACAACATGGCGTCTCCACATATATGGTTGGCCCAAGAGCACATCACAGATATCCAGTGGGGCAACATCACATAATACCTCATCCTTGAAGGGTTGGATGTCGTATGATAATCGACATTGTTGGCTGACATGGAGATCTCATCCTTGGTGAAGCCACCCAATGTTGAATGGATGCAGGTGTGGTGTTGTCGACAATCCCAACTGTTTGACGACCTCTGTTGAGATGAGGTTCTTCTGGCTTCCGCTATCAACAATAAAATGCAGTGGGGTCCCCTTCACCCACATCTGTGAATGAAAAAGGTGCTCCCCCTCTTCAGGATCTGTTGGTTCTTCTGGTTGAATTGTTGCGGTAGAGACAATAGCAGTGGGGTCCACGTCAATGATCTGTCTTTTACCATTATTTTCAGAATCAGATTCCAAATCAGGTTTCGGCTCTTTGTCTTTGATCTCGACCACTAATGATTGTTTTGAGCGACATTCATCGGTGTTGTGCCAGGGGCTTTTGTGGAACTCGCACCATTTTTCAGTGTCCTTCTTTGTCTTCCTGTGACCCTTCTTTTCCTGTGTCTTGGACTGGTTTTCGGGAAACTGTTTGTTAGGGCCATCTTTGTCATACTTTGGTTGTTGTGGATTTTCAGACCCGAACTCCCGTTTGTTCTGGTGCTTAAATTTCTGCTCAATTTTAATAGCATATCGATAAGCAGCACCGAGTGATGAGATGTCCAAAAAATCCATTTCAGTCTGGATGTATCTGTGTAGAGCCCCATGGTATTTCAGAACCAAATGTTGCTTGGAGTCTTTGATACCTAGATTGGTGCGCAAGGTATGGAAGGTATTGGTGAACTCTGGAACTTCTTGGCCCCTCTCTTGCTGCAGTGTGGTCCATCTCATGTACTGGTCCTCGTAGTTGCCAAGAGGGTAATATTGTTCCTTTACCGCATCCACAAAAAAATCCCAAGTGGTATCGACCCCATATATTCCAGACTCCTCTGTTGAACTTTGCTCCCAGAAAGTTTCCCACCAATGTTTGACATGAGGGAGAGATTTAAGGAGTGTGAAGGTGATCTTTTCTTTGTCGGAAAAATTGTGAACAGAGAAATAACCTTCTAGCAGAGTTAACCATTTTTCTAGGGCTTCTGCATCTATCTGTCCTTCAAATACATGAATATCAAAGTTAACTTGTACCTTGAAAGGCGAGGTGCCTCCAAAGTGGTCACTTGATGAATATGCGCCTAATGTTATCAGCAGGCATTGAAGGATGTGGGAAAAATTCTCCATCATTTCGTCCATTTATCGTGTGAGAGCTTGCTCAAGCAACAGATTGATAGGATCGCCTGCTCCGTCGTTTTTATTTTCTTCCACCATTGAGGGTTTCTTGGGTGTGTGAGAACGATTGTCTTCAAGAGAGACAAGCTCGAGACCCAACTTGCTATACACAGACCTCATTGGGGACATGCACTGAAAAAACGATCAAGAGCAGCCTGCTCTGATACCACTGATCCGGATTATTTTCGGCACGAAATGAGAGTGGAGATATAATAAAGAAATGCATAGAGATATTTCAGATATTCAATAATATAATAGAAATGTATCAGAGATGCAACCATAAACACAGATATACAGTAATACATTATTTCTATTAATCAAATAAATGTACAGAGACTGTAAAAATACAGAGTGAAAGACTCGCTAGAATGGTGGCAGCTTATCTTTGAGAAGAGATGTGACTGTTACTCGCATTCGCAAGAAGATGATTACAATGAGGCTCTGAAGGCCTTTTTACAATAAATGGGAATTCCAAAAGTCCTAGACATCCAAAAACCTAACTCTGGGAGATGAAGCGCCAAAAGTCATGTGGACCCCGTTTGGGTAAGTTAGTACATCAACTTCCCGAGGTTGTAACTTTTGCATACGATCTTCATTTTAGGCGTATGATACCTCGTTGGAAAGGTATCTTCAAGGAGATTCATTTTGGGGGCTCAAGCATACCTTCAACTATTGTAGAGAACCTCGATCTTGAAAAACCTTCATTTAGGCCCTCAAAATGGCCCCAGAAGTTAAAACCTGCTAAAAATAGTAAATTGCCAAAATTGCTAGAAAGTTGTTTTGAGCCAGTTGGAAAAGGTGGGTGGCCACCGATATCCACTTGGATCAGGACCAGAGGGACCAGAAGGAGAAGATGGAACGAGTGGCAGCCCAATTCCACCTATACTTGTGATATGTCCATCACGTCGGCGGACGGGAATGGAGCACCAGCCCATATTAGAAAGACTCGTACGGTGGTCCAGAAGGAAGAGAACAAGGACAGGGAGGATGAAGGAAAGAAACACATTATCATCATGGACTAGCGCTTGTTCAGCCAATGGTCAAGTCATGTTTCTCAACAAAGGGTCAACGTCAATTTATGTGTTGTTTTTTTGTGTCCTTTTACATATATGACTTTGTTTAGTTTTTCAAAACTGGATATGGTAGGACTGGGCCGGTTTCCCATGATGGCGGTCCAATCATACCCCTCTTCTATCCCAGAAAACGCAACTCTGGAACCCCTGGTCTGGTTTCCCTTTGGGTAGACCAGGAAGTACCACCTTTTGTATCATAATCTCTTTTAGTAATACAAGAACCTATACTCACAAAAAAAAAAAACGCTTGTTGTTGTTGGATATGCTACTATGGTTGAGTAAATGGGGGTTCCAACAATAGGCTTCACTACTTTCTCATACAATGCAATTTCATCTCAAAAATATATTCTCTCAAAATGTGATCTAATCATGAAAATATATTCTTTGTTACAAGATGCTTTAATTGAAGAGAACAATGTGCTTTATTTATATGACAAATATTACCTAAAGTTTTGTACAGAGAATTTTATTTTATTTATTTATTTTATTTTTGTACTTAATGCATTTTTTTGAGAAACCCAGATGGTACTTCCTCTCATTTTGAGGATGGTACCAATGATAAACTAATTTTTTTAGGGTTCAAGGCTAAGTCAACAATCAATAATTGGATTTCAAAGAGAGCAGGCATGTCACAGAGTGGGATTTGAACATAGGCGAGGGAGGATAACCACTTTCCTCTCAGACACTAGAGTTACACCCAATTGTCAATATATATAATTTCAATTGGTGAAGACAAACATTATTTAAATTTTTGAAAGATAATTTCAATCAGTGAAGGTTATGGGTAGATTCATTTATTTATTTAGTCTACAAGCACATTATTACATTGTAGGCATTTTTTTTCTTCGAAAGACATTGAGCATACGACGGTATTCTCAATATGATTTGTTCATCAACTACTACTTTACTAAATTTTGATCATCCATTGAGCAGCATTCTACTCTACTCTACTTGTCAGATGAGCATCATGAATGAGCGAGCATGCATGTTCCAGTGGCCAATTTGAAAGAGCATATAGAATGAATCATTTAGAATGAAATGGAAAGTGCGAGAGGTGTAGCATTACAAGTGCCAATTTTTTCATCATCCTCCATATGTCTAATTCGTGTCATGCATTATGAATTATATTTCATATGGTAAAGGATCTTTAGTATGATAGATTGAAGCTTCATCCATCCAAATAGTTATGTCATCTTCCATTCTTGTCCAATATTTCTATGTTCTATACTCGGTTTGATGCTTTAGCATATGTGGTTGGAATATGCAAGAATCCATTCAAAGGAAAAACATAAATATGATAATGTTGTCTCACTAAATTTTCCGATGGATTGTTTGGGCCTTCTATGCTATGTGGATCAAAACATTGGCTATCATGTAACACTTTTCCATACTCATTTCATTTACTGCATTGAAATTTGTATTATCATGTTAATTCTTCAATGGTATGCAACTCTATTTAAATATGCTCTTCACATTGTACAATTTAGAATCCAAACATCCCCTCCTTTTTTGTTAACATGAAATTTGATGAGGCTCGCAACAATTGTTGGGCATTCTAATACATATAGGGGAACATTATATGCAACACCATTTTAATTATTCCCTTCACATTACACTCTTTTGAATCTTTCATTTCCTCCCCATTCTCTTTCTACATAGAAGTCAATGAAGTTCCTTGTAGGAATTCTCAAATTGTTGGACAGTCCAATGTCTGCATGGCAATGTTATTGCATGCTTTATACATATAAAAACATGCAAGCTGAGAGCTCATCCATGAGAATCATGATGAGGCCAATCGAACTGGCTTATAATCGCCTTTTTAACTGCCATAAAACATTTATTTACTGGCCCATTTATTATATGTTGACCATTTACTTATGTATGGGTGCTTTACCGTTGCAACATAGTAATACAAATAAAACAATATTATAGGTTTCTCTTTTCATAATAGATGATCACCTTGCTAAATCTTGGGCAATGAACCACCGTCGCACCATTTCATATTGTTGGTTTGCAGAGAGATCTATCAATTGTAATGGAGGGGAGATTCCTAGAGGTGTAGGGAGATTCATAAGGATATTTACTTTTCATTCATCTCGAGGGAGATTCATAAGGATGTTTGTTTTTCCAGTTATCTCAAGGTTGATCAAGTGGAAAAAAATGTTTGGACATAAAATGGAAACAAATCACACTCGTATTTGAAAAGGAATTGAATAGACACAAGGATTGAATTGAACAAACGGTGAATTTCCATTGAAATATAAGGGATGGTTGGAATCCAAGAGATAACCGCGGAGACACTCATGAAATCAGAGAGACACACCAAAGCAATAGACATCATCGAAATAACATGATGAATACTTCATACACAACGATGCTCACAAGTGGATGTCACTTGTAACATAAATTTTCCAAGTCCATCTATACACAATCCTAACAATGGATTGAACAATTGGATGATCAAAGAGATTTGATGCATTTTTAAAAAAATATGTGTATTTACCATAAACACCTATCAACATAATTAATACCAAGATTATATACGTACTAAGTCTTCCATACTTATTGGCCAAAATGCTCACTCCCTGTTATTAATAGGGATATAGAACAATAAGGTTAAATAGATCAATGGCAACACTCAAAGAGATCAGCTCCTTATGTCTTACTTCTGAGAACAATGGACTTTGACACTTCATATTTGGACCTCAAATGGACGTGCTTTTCGATTCAAGTCTAGTTGTGGTCAACCATTATTCTGAACTTTTTTGTACTCAGTTTATACAAGTTGGTCTTATTTTTTTTTGTGGAAATTATCAGCATACAATTTTTTGTAAGTATTGTATTCCTTGTCATAACACTTGGACTATTTATTTTGGCAATATGATGCAAAAAGTTCATTCACGGGATGGCTCAAAACCCAGTCATCTTTCACAGAGACCGACCAGGGCTTCTTTTTTATTAGAATAGGTTGGTATCATATATGTTGAGTGCTTTTCAAACTCGGGTTTTGATTAAAATACATGCTAAAGCATGTATATGCAAAATGTAATTTTCTTTTTCTCCTTGAAAATAGAAATTACGATTTTTTTCTACGAAAAAAAAAATACGGAGATAGAACAAAAATATATAAACACATACCCAAAGTTCTAATTAAATTGTGTTATTATTAATAGGGAGTTAAAATAAGAATTCATAAATATATACCCAAATTTATAATAAAACTAATTGTTATTGTGATGTCCCTTTCTGAGTGATCACTCCAGGAGGACGACTTAGTAGCCTATTTAATTCACATAGGCTATAGTCGGTGAAAGGGAATCAATTAATTTGATTATTTAATGTCATTTAAGCGGAAAAAGTTAAAAAGGGGGATAAAAGAGAAATATGATCTCATTCTCTCATTATTCATGATCATTTTAACAAAATTGGATTTGGAGAGCTCTCGTAGCTTTTTGGTGGCTGTGAGGCCTGAAACCCTTGAGCGATTGGTTTAGGTGGTGAAACGAATCCACCCTAGCTAATCAGAGGGAGAGATCACATAGATATCTCGTTGGATTCACTGTCGAAGAGGAAGATTCGTCAGTTTGGTTAAGTAAGAGGGTATTTACAAGGTTATTGTATGCTTGTGGAGGTCGTTGAGTGAAAATTGAGCCTCTCATTTTTGTTGCCTCTATTATTATTGGTTGTACCAATCATTTGCAGGTCACATGGATCTAGAGGAGTGTCATACCCCTATATTATAGCCTGCGTGTTGAAGAAGAGGGTCATATTATCCTTGTGCGGATCGTGGGGCCTTAAGAGAGGCCATGTCATCTTTGTTATCAGTGATGGGAGGAACAGAGGGAGTCTGCACCAATTTTGGGTAGTTCATGGCATAGAAAAGGGGGTCGAACCCTTGATATAAAATCATGAGGTTACCAGGAGGGTCACACCATCAATATATAGATCGTGGGTGTCAAGGAAGGATCATTGATAGAGGTCAAGTTATTATCTCTCCCCCCTACTCTCTCATATAAAAAATTGTCGGTATTTGTTGAATCGTGGAATATGGGAGGGTGTGGCTTCAACTCATATATCGTTGTCCAAGGGTGATATATTACAGATCAGAAATAAATAAGAGATCTAATTGTATTTAAACTGTCTTATTTCAAGAGATCTGAAAACAAACAAATACAAAAGCATAACAACATCCCTAACGGGGATCTTACAACAATAAAACCCCATTTGTACAACAAATCTATGGTGAATCTATTATAAAATTACCTTGAGATAAAGATTTGAAACATCATAAACACTAAAACACATCAATGGTTCGTAAGGGGTCTTACAGTGGTATTAGAGTTGGTGTTCCTGTCGGCCTTTGTATTGCACAATTTGTTTTAATGAATCAAGGGGAAGAGACATACATCACCTACATGAGTAGAAGGCGGAGAGGGGTTGAAATCCTATTTCATTCAAAGTCGGAAGAAGAGGAAGACATGGGGGAAAGGAATGAATGGTCAAAGGGAAACAATATGAGTATTTTGAATGACTTGGAAAGGGGGAAACAACAGTTGGTTGAGATTCTCACTCAATTTATGACAAATAATCAAAGAAACCAAAACAATGCTGGAAATAATGGTTTAGGAGGGACTAATGATAGCAATGGTAACAATGGGAACCATGTTGGAGGGAGAAACACTCATGCCCCTGCACATAATAACACTCGGGAAACTAGTAGAGTGACTCCTAGACCTCTCTTACCTTGATTTTTGGAGGGACAACAAGATGGAAATCGGGGACAACAAGGACAAGGTGAAGGATTTAATTTGAGGGAGTATCATGCTCTTGGTGAGGAATTTCATGCGTCTATGTCCTTACAAGATTTTTGTACCATTGAGTATAGGAATAAACCAAGGGATTACAACAGGGGCCCACAAAATCAGGATCTTTAGTGGAATATTGGGAAAGTGTTTATCCCCTACTTTGATGGCTCAAGCAAATGCATTGCCAGAGCTTGGGTTAAGAAGCTGGACACATATTTCCAACTTAACCCTATGTTGGAGATAGAGGCCACCAAATATGTTGCATTGCATTTGGATGGAGAGTCCCACGAGTGGTGGCACCATGGGTTAGTTACTTTGGGGCATGCTAGTATTACTTCATACCTGGACTTCACACAGAGGCTTATTGACCTATTTGACAAGAAGGATCCAAAGTTGCATTTCAAAGAGCTGGCATAGCTCAAGCAAATTGAGACAACGAATGCTTACATTTGAAAGTTTCAGAGGATCGCAGTCATGGTGACAGATGTATCGAAGCATAGGTTGATTATGCTTTTCATTAAAGGACTAGTTGAACCATTGTGTGGTTGGGTTAAGGCCTTAAAACCCGAGTCTCTACATGATAACATCATTAGAATCCAAAACATGGAGTACGTAGTCATAAAGAATAAAATTCCTTCTAAACCTTTACTTCCCTAGGAAAACAAAGACAAGAAACCCTTCCAAAAGGAGTGGTTCAAGAAAGATAGATTGGATGATGAGACTCGTAAAGAATTGAGAAGAAAGAAACTACGTGTCAATTGTAAGGAGCCTTGGGAACTGGGTCAGGGGTGCATGGGTAAGGGTAAGGTGCATTACATAGAGGTGCTTTCAGATGGTGATGGGGAAGAGAAAGTAGGACATGTTCAGGGTATCAAGAAAAACAATCCAGATGATGAGCAACCACACGAGGAGGTTCAGGGTGGGACTATTGCCTCCCTATCAGGTGTTCCTAGATTTCACACTTTCATAATCCATGTAGTATTACAGGGACAATGTGTCACCATTTTGATTGACGGTGGGGTGACCCACAACTTCATTTACTTAGATTTGGTGGCTAAGAGAGGCATTCCTACAGAGGACTTTGAGGGTTTGTATGTAGTTGTAGTTGGTGGGAAAAATATGACATGCATGCATAGGGTTTTGCGGTTGGATGTGATGTTGGGTAACTACACTATGACATATGACTTCTATATAGTTGAAATGGAAGACACTAATGTCGTCTTGGGTGTTCAATGGCTTATTTCCCTAGGAAAACATTCTCATAATTACCAAACAATGGAGTTGGAATTCACCACAGTGGATGGTAAGAGGGTGGTTATGAGGGGCATGTCCAATGGTGCCCCTAAGACTGCTTCAACCAAGCAGATGGAAAGCATATTCAAAAACAGAGATGTAGATTGTGTTGCAGAGTGTTTGATTACATCTAAGAAGTCTTCAGATAGCAATCAACCTTATCATGTATATATAGAGTCATTGTTGAGCAAACATGACCGGGTTTTTGGAAAGATTCCCCAAGGAGACCTCCTGACAGAGTCTTTGAGCATACCATTGAGTTTGGCTTACCTAGGATCGATGAGTTGATAGATGAGATTCATAGTGCAGTATACTTCTCTAATATTGACTTGTGTTCAGGGTACCTTCAAATCATGGTGAGAGAGAAGGATGTGCATAAGACGGATTTCAGGTGTCACTATGGGAATTATGAGTTTTTTGTCATACCATTTGGGTTGACTAACATACTTGCTACCTTACAGCCATGTATGAATCATGTATTCATTCTACAATTTATGAAATGTGTTTGGGTTTCCTTTGGTGACATCTTGATCTACAGGGGGACGTGGGAGGATCACTTGAAGCACATAGATGAGGTGCTTGGCATATTTGAGCAACATTCATTTTACGCCAAGGAACCAAAATGTGATTATGGTTTGACTCCAATTTTGTATTTGGGGCATAAGATTAGTGCTCAAGGGTTACTTTTTATGAGGAAAAGATCAAGGCAAGCCAGGACTTGCCTAGACCAAGGAATTTGTCACATTTGAGAGGATTTGTGGGATCACATGAAGCATTTGTTTGGGTTGAGATTGTTTATAGAATGGAGAAGTTTGACGATCTCTTGATTGCATGTGAAAAGAGTCCTTCAAGGTCTCTCTTGACTAAAATGAATAATAAAGGAGAATCATTGATGTTTTTTATTGAATATGTTAAAGTAAAGAAGGGTGTGCAAGACCAAGGGAAGTTTGGACATGAGGATGACCATCATCATATTTCATCACAAGGGCCACCTATGCAAGATATGTCAGATTCAAAGAATGATGAAGAGGCTAAAAGGTTTATCAATTTATATGTGGATTCCAGATTTAGTAAAGGCACGGAGGTATGTGAGAATTATGTTATGATTTCCAGCCCCAAAGCAAACCCAAACATTATCAAAAAACATGTATGCAATGGCCCATATATTTCTGAATTCATAGAGGACAGTGAGTAGGGAGAATATGACTAGGAGTCTACGGGTTTTCCTATCCCCATTCCATCAGTGGAATATTATGTGGATTTTGAAAAACAAAGAAAAGGCAAAAATTCAATGAATATAAAGGCTTCCAAGGTGAAAATGAATACAAATTTAGAATCAACAAATAAATTGGTGTTGTTGAATCTGGAGGATGAATTGGAGAGGAAATTGAGGAGCGGATTAATCTGAGAGTATCATACCAGGTGGATAGACTTTTCAGTGGAGGTTGCTAAGGGGGAAAGAGTTTAGATATTGCAACACCCTAACTTGTAGTTGCTTGAGGACAAGCAATCTTGGGAAGGGAGGATTGTAATGTCCCTTTCTGAGTGATCACTCCGGGTGGACAACTTAGTAGCCTATTTAATTTCCGTAGGATATAGTTGGTGAAAGGGAATTAATCAATTTGATTGTTTAATTTCATTTGAGCGGAAAAAAAGGTAAAAATGGAGATAAAAGAGAAACTTCAGCTCATTCTCTTATTATTCATGATCATTTTATCAAAATTGGATTTGGAGAGCTCTCGTACCTTTTTGGTGGCTTTGGGGCTTCAAACCATTGAACGATTGGTTTTGGTGGTGAAACGAATACACCTTAGCTGATCAAAGGGGGATATCACACATATATCTCATTAGATTCATTGTGGAAGAGGAAGATTCATCAATTTGGTCAAGTAAGAGGGTATTTGCAAGGTTATTGTGTGCTTTTGGAGGTCGTTGAGGGCAAATTGAGCCTCTCATTTTTGTTGCCTCTATTATTCTTGGCTATACCAATCATTTGCAGGTCACATGGATCTAGAGTAGGGTCGTACCCATTTATTACAACCCGTGTGTTAAAGAATAGGGTTGTATTATCCTTATGGGGGTCGTGGGGCCTTAGGAGAGGACACAACATCTTTTTTTATCAATTGTTGAAGGAACAAAGGGAGGTCGCACCAGTTCTGGGTAGTTTGTGGCATAGAAAAGGGGGTCGAACCCTTTGATATCAAGTCGTGAGGTTATCAGGAGGGTAGCACCATAAATATACAGGTCATGGATGTCAAGGAAGGGTCGTTTTAATAGGGGTTGAGCTGCTATCTCTCCCCCCTACTCTCTCGAAAAAAATCGTGCCACTATTATTTGAATCGTGGAATCTGGAAGGGGGGGAATTCAGCTCGTATATCATTGTCCAAGGGTGATCTATTACAGGTCAGAAATAAATAAGAGATATGATTGTATTTGTTGGTTTAATGCTAATATAACAACTTGAAATATCTTGTTATAATTTCCCTTAGATGTAATTATTGTCTCTTTTATTATAAATGCAATAAGAATCTCTATGGTGCAAATATTATTGTGGGTTGTTGCAAAGTTGTCTTATTTCAAGAGATTTGTAAACATACAAATGAAAAAACATTGTTCGACAACACAGGTATTCCAACAGAGGACGAACACCTTCAGTAACCACTCACATAACCAGATCAAAGATCAACACACCGATGTTTTCACGTGGTAAAACCCCTACGGGGAAACATCCACGGCCCCAGCCAACACGGCC
>ML795611.1:415549-436046 GCA_009831015.1 Picea engelmannii | reverse complement strand
CACTGCAATCAAAAGCTAGATGATCAAAAGTAAAGATAAATTGGACTTGGAGTTAATGAAAGAATGAATACATTCAAATTATTATTTGCAAAGTTTATTTAGTAATAAAATAAATACTTATGATAATAATGATTTTTATATGTAAACAAAGGCATATGTGTGTTGTTATATGAATGAAGTTGTGCACCCTTTTAATCATTTTTTATTAATAACTATAATTATGAGAATACATAATTAACAACAACATGATCAAGGAATATAATTACGAGAACACACAATAAACATGTTATAAATAGCAATACACAATAAAAAATTTAATATAGTTGAATATATCCTCATCATACGACCTGTGTGTTTAGATTAATCAGTGCAATCTAATACTTAGCCACAGTCACAATCCATGGATTATAAACTTTTCGTTTAGAGATGTGGCAGCTCATGTAGTGGGCTTGAACCTTCTTAGCAATCTTGACCCGAAAGAGCCTTGCACTTGTCATTTAAATATCCAGACTTTTGTAGTGGGAGCACTACTTCTTCTTCTTTTGTGTCCTTGTAACAACTAATATGTTTGGATATCTCAACTTTTGTTCATTTCTATTTAGTTAGCCCTTAACTTGGAAGGTGGCAAAGGGTAGATAATAGAAAATTGATTTATTTTGACTAGCAAGATTGGTTTTAGGTAGCTTAGCCTTTATTTTGGAAGCAAGTTGGAAGACACGCTCCAAGGAAGTATAGAGAATAATTCCAATTCCTTACTTAAATGCAACAATAACCTAGAAACAAACTTAAAATGGAGAGTATCTTTGGAGTCTCTTACCTTGGGCTTGATGGACATTTTATTGAAGATGTCAATAAATTATTAAATTGATTGTCTCGATATTTGTTAAAGTTGTAGCTACTTTTCCATTGAATCAACCTTGTACTTTGATGGGAAAAATCATTTGTCGATACCATTGAAGTCTCCCACTAAGTGTTGATCATGGATTAGTTGCTGGTTGGTTGGAAAATGTTGGGTGTGGGTCTTCCACCATGTGATGCCTTGACCCTCCATGTGAAATTTAGTGACTAGAATCTTGTTTTCATTTCCTAGGTTCAATTGGGTTTTAAGATAAACTTCCATGTTACAACTCAATAATCAATATTATCACCATTGACAACCCCATCGAATTTTGGTACATATAGTTTAGTATTCAACTTGAAGGTATCTTTAATAATGGGAATCCCCTAATGAATTGTGGGTCAAGCTCGAGGTTGTGGCTAGGCCTATTGTTGAGCAACGACGAGTTATTGGACCATATTAATTACATCATGTTGATAAATTTCACCAAGTGTCCTTAGACACTTAATTTTATTAATATGAAAAGAGAGATTACAAAGAGAAGTGAGGACTAAAACACTCAACCTCACTTGAAGAAAGAGCTAGTTTATATAGCTCAACTCTAAACTAAATTCTAGGAGAACAACCGATCACATTATCACATGAGTATGATAGGTGTCCTTTACATAGAAGTTAAGTGTCATTATCTTAACAAACTAGGAATAAATCATTTCTAAAAATATTTAAACTACGAAAATACTAAAACTATAGAACTTTAGGATTATGAGGCTAACATTCCCTCCTTTAATTCGAAAGTTCATATTTACAAATACCAAGTTCATCTCTAAACTTAGTGAACTTTATTCTACCAAGAGGCTTCGTAAAAATATTTGAAGTTTGATTTTCAGATGGACAATATTGTGGCTTTATGATGTCATTTTTGACAAGTGTTCTAATGAAGTGATACCTAGTGTCAACATGGTTAGTCTTAGAATGAAATATTGGATTTTTATCCATATTTATTATTGACTGATTGTCGTTCCATAAAGTGGTTGGTGTTTGTTGAATAATGCCAAGGTCCTGTAAAATCCTACATAACTAGACAATTTCACATGTTGCTTCCCAAGCTGAAATGTATTCTTCCTCTGATGAAGAATTCGTCATTGTAGCCTGCCTTTTACGACTCCAAGAGATTGTTGTTGAACCTATATTCATCAAATAAATTGAAGTTGATGTTTGGTTATCAATATCACCTGCAAAATCTGCATCTAAATATCCAGCAAGTGTGAAAATTTCATTCTTCTTATAAAGTAGACCATAATCCTTTGTACCATGAATGTACCTAAGGATCCTTTTTCCTGCATTCCAGTGACTTTCTCTTGGTTCCTGCATAAATTTGGAAAGAATATGGACTGCATATGACAAATATGGGTGAGTATTTATCAAGTAAATGAGGCTTCCAATTAATTGTATGTATCTGGTGTTGTTCACCAATTCCCCCCTTCAAATTTGAAAGTTTTAAGTTTTTCTCCATAGGTGTAAGAGAGAGTTTGCAATCGTCCATGCTAAACTTCTTCAACAATTCTTTTGCATACTTGGTTTGACTAAGGAAGATATGATGAGTGAGTTGAGAAACTTCCACTCCAAGATAGTATCAAAGTGGCCCCAAGTCAATCATTTTGAATCCTTTATGAAGTTCATCCTTTACCTATTGGATATGGACTTCATGATTTCCTATAATGATTAAATCAGCAACATATAGAACAATGGTCACCAAGTTATGGCCTTGCATCCTGAAATACAATGTATCATTTGACTCACTGCAATGAAAACCAACATGCTTAAGGTATTCATGCATTTTGGCATACCATGTTCTGGGTGCCTATTTTAAACCATATAAAGCTTTAATAAGTTTGCACAGTTTGTGCTCCTTCCCTTCAACTTCAAATACTGGGGGTTGAGTCATATAGACTTCTTCTTTCAAATTTCCATTAAGAAAAACACTTTTAACATCCATTTGGTGAAGTGTCCAACCATGTTGTGCAACTAAATTCTAATTGTATTCCACTTTGTTGTTGGTGAAACTTTATTCTTCATTGTAAATTAAGTCTTGAACATTATTGTTCACTTCAAAGGGGGGCATGATCATCTTTTTATGAGCATTTTTTGAGTCAAATTTTGAAATTTTGACCAATTGAAAGAAAATTGTAATTTGTAATCAAAGCAGTGATACGAGTCCAGTGAAATACTCTATCAATGTCTTTTTCATTGAGGCTATAAGAGGGTCAAGGCCAAGCCCATATAACTCTCTTTTGTAGTACGTGCAATGCCTCTTGTGCATGGTATTATTTATTTGATTGCGAGGACTTGATAATTACTTCATCATGTCAAAATTGGTAAATTTATTCATTGATTATGATAAATTGGATGGACCCAAGAACTATAAGACTTGGAGTCGTCACATGAAAAACACCCTAATTTATAATGAGGTATGGAAATATGTATGTAATGATGATAAATCTCCCACAAAGCTTACCGATGCTAGAGAATTGGCGAGATGGGAAGTAAAATATGTAAAGGCACTTGCACTTTTTAAATTTTTTGTCACAAATAAAATGTTTGTCCACATAGAAAATGCAACTGATGCTTGGAATGCATGGAAAATCTTCAAAAACATGTTTGATACTCAGCCTGAATCAAAACGGATTGATCTCCACACAAAGCTTCTTAAACAAAATTTAGTTGAAGGGGGAGATGTTACGGATTACATCTCTCGTTTAAAAAACATACGGCTTGAAATAGTCAAATGTGGGGGTTTGATGATGTGGAAGAAAAATTCATGACCTCCATATTGATAAATGGCTTGCCACCCTCTTATACAAATTTCTTGGAAACTTTACAAATCATAGGAAAACCAGAAAAATAAACTTTTGCCTCTCTTAGTGATCACTTGGTAGAAATAAGATCTTTTATTTACCAACTCAGAAAGAGGTGAAAGCTTCAGATAAAGAGGCACTTGCAATGAAAGTACTAGAGGAAGATGCACCTATAATGAAAGTACAAGAGGAAGAGGAAGAGGCACTTAGAATGCAAATTCTAGAGGAAGAGGAAGATTCAATAATCAAGAACATGGTCATTGTTGTAGTAGAACCCAAGGAAGAGGGAACAATTGTTGATGTATTTAGCATCGAACAGGTACTTCCACATTGGATTGGTGTCTAGCATGTGGAATTCATCACTATTACCTCTCAAAACCTTAGGAGTTTCACTTTATGAGTTAATAATTAAAGTGAATGACCTTTTAGAATTAATGTGAGTTTAATTAAGTTAAATGACTAAGTTTTTTGCATTAGTAACTTAAGTGATTTGATTAAATCATAGTCGTTATATCTAAAGTGAAGGTGAGATCTAATCTCATCCCTTGATCACTTTAGAGATATAGGGTTTTGGATTTAGGGTTAACTCAATGTTATAAAAGGTAGCCTGAGTGAGAGGATGAGACACACAGAGTGAGGAGATCTCATTGATTGGGTGGAGAAGGACTTTGATCCAAGTGTGCAGGGGTAGGGGCCGAGGAAAGGAGCAAGGGAGTACCAGCCAACAATATCAAAGGATAGATATTAAGGTGATAGGCTTGGCTATTTGCTAATTTGTATTTTCCTTAGATGGCCCATTATCCCAAGACAAGAAACCAATATTTTATTTAATAGAATCAACTCGTGTTGGTTTTCCCTTCAAGGTTTTTTCCAGGGGTGTTTACCTAGATATCTTGTGTGCAATGTGTTTGGTTTCTGTTTTATTTGCTACCGCTATAATTCGTTAAAAATTTTAGTTGTGCATTTATTAAATAAAGTGATTTTATTTGGAATAAATTGTTGGGTGTTGGGTTAAGAAAACTAATAACAATAATCAAAATCAACAATAGTTTAGGAGATCTCAAGATGCTCCTAATAACAGAACAGGAAAAAGTGTAGATATGACTCCAGTGACTCCATTAAAGTGCAAAAGGTGTCTTCACATTGGCCATGTGGTAGAAGATTGTAGAACAACGAATGAAAATTTTCCCCAACATAAGAAAAATTTTAACGCCAGATCACATTCTAAGTCAAGTGATTCCACTTCAGCTCAATATGTAGATTACAAAGATGATGATTATGAATATGTGTTGACAACTAATTAACAGTTGGATTTCATAGAGTTGGTTGCCATCAACAAACAAATGAGAAAGGATTTTGAATATGATTGGATATTAGATACAAGGGTTACACAACATATGTGTTATAAAAAAGATTATTTTTGGACATATCAAGACATGGAACTCAATCCAATATATTTGGCAAATGGCGTAGCCCATACTCCTCAAGAAAAAGGATCAATCCACTTCTTTCTACCTATAATTGGAAAAGTATTACTTTCTAATGTTCAGTATGTTCCATATTTTAAAAATAATTTACTATCCTTGGTTCTCATTAGACACGGAGGTCATCAAATCATTATGGAAGATGGTTTGATCAAAATCAACTCGGTAAAGAACAACTTCAAGACAATGATGAATGGTTATGAAGATGGAATCCTCCATGCCAAACTTCTTCAACAATTATTTTTCATGCTTGGTTTGACCAAGGAAGATATGATGAGTATGTTGAGAAACTTCCACTCCAAGATAGTACCGAAGTGGCCCCAAGTGAGTCATTTTGAATCCTTTTTGAAGTTCCTTCTTTACGTGTGGGATATGGACTTCATGATTTCTTGTAATGATTAAATCATCAACATATAAAACAATGATCACCAAGTTTTGGCCTTGCAATACAATGTATCATTAGACTCATTGCGATGAAAACCAACATGCTTAACGTATTCATCTATTTTGGCATACCATGCTCTGGGTGCCTATTTTAAACCATATAAATATTTAATAAGTTTGCACACTTTGTGATCTTGGCATTCAACTTCAAATCTTGGGGGTTGAGTCATATAGACTTCTTCTTTCAAATTTTCATTAATAAAAGCACTTTTAACATCCATTTGGTGAAGTGCCCAACCATATTGTGTAGCCAAATTGATCAACATTCTGATTGTATTCCACTTCATTGTTGGTGCAAATGTTTCTTCATAATCAATGCCTTCTTTTTTTGCAAATCATTTTGCCACGAGTCTTGCTTTATAATTATCAACTCCATCATTTCCTTTATACTTGATTTTGTAAACCCATTTGTAGCCAATGGGTTTAACATTTGTTGGATAATCAACAATTTTCCATGTTCCATAATGGGTTTAACATTTGTTGGATAATCAACAATTTTCCATGTTCCATTATCGATTACCAATCCATACTCATCCACCATGGCTTGTTGCCATTCTTTGTGCTTCATTGATTCTGCAAAAGTTGTTGGTTCAATGGAATCATGAGTTACTAAGGCAAAACTTGAGTAAGATGAAGTAGAACATCTAGTTCTTGTTTTGTCTTGTTCAACTGGGTGAACATCTTTAAGCAGTTGTGTGAACCATTTTGGTCTACTATGTTGTACATGTATTGAAGATTCATCATCTGAGGAAGAGTTATCTAACTTTCGAACATTCATGTTGGGGAATAAGTCTATTTCAGTGCAAGTGGGTTTGTTTAGATGAACTATTTTACTTTGAGTTACCTCTTTCTCCAAATGACTAATGATATTCTCAAGTTCTTCTATAGTTTGTCTTTTAGTTTCATCAAACACAACATCTTGATTGTAATGAATTTTCCATTAGAGAGCAACATATATCATTTATTTTCATCTGAATAACCAAGAAGCATGCATTTCATACTACGGTTTTCCAACTTAGTCATTTTTTTCTTTAGGAACTAAGGCATAACACATGTACCATGTTATCCCAAAATTCTTGTTGTTGTTCGACCTAGTACTACTGTTGAGTAAAGGGGGATTCCAACAATAGGCATCGCTGCTTTGACATTGTTCGAACAAGACTAAGGCTAGGATGGAGTTATGGAAGTCTCCCAATTCACGAAATATTTTACAGGGAACATAATAGAGTGGTGGTGATTGAATTTAATCGAGATCATGATTTTTAGTTTTTTATGGAGTTGTCTAGGGATGCTACAATGACGAGGAAGTTAGCAAAAAAGGCCATAATGTCGAGAATCTTGTGACACTACCTATTAAGTGATGTCATGTTGAAAAGAACATTAACATTGAAATGACCCAGTAGAGACATAGAGAGAGGGAGAGGGGGAAGGGGGAGGGGTGCAGGGCGTGGTTTGGGGGGGATGTTGATTGCCCTAATTGTGTCACTCCACAAAATTGAAGCATGTTGAAGATGATATATATAATGGAGGGTACGAGACATAAGCACTTGATGAGACTAGATCTAGGGCATCGATTGTAAGAAGCCCAATGGTGTTAAGATAGAAACCATTGAGGCAACAAATCTAGAGTCATGGTCGCTAAGCTTTGATACCAATTGATACGAGCGCAATACCAATAATGCAAAAATATACTCACACATAAGAAAACATAAGAGAATAAGTGTTTAATTATGAGAGGAGATAACTAAAACTACATGTGTTGTATACTCATTTGTATTATTAGTCCTTGTCGAAGGCGCAGAGGGACTATAGCGATCAATAATTCGTTGACTTCCTATTAATATGTCCTTTGACTATAAATTTTTGCATCATCTGTATTCGTACTATAGAAGTAAAAACATTATTTTTTATATAAAAATAAAAAATAAAAAACTTATATGTCATTGTCTCATTGGAGAATATATTTGAGGTCTTATTGCCAGCTTCGTTGTTCCCAATGTTGTAAATGTGTAGATATCCAAAGTTTTGACCTTAGACGCTCCTATTTAATTTTTATTACATTTTTACTGAAATGTTTACATACCAAAAGTTCTGAGCATGGACGTTGTTTTTTAATGTTCTTTTATTATTAGTCTCTGCTGAATGCGTAGAGGGACTATAGCGATCGCATATTAATATGTCCTTTTATTATTATTATTATTTATTATTTATTATTTATTATTTATTATTGGTGGTAGTAGTAGTCCTTTGTATTTGTATTGAAATGTTTACATACCGAAGGTTTAGAGCATTGACACTTTTTTTGAGGTGCTTGAATAGGCCTGACAACTTAAATGTTTGCATACCACGAGGCCCTTAGACAACCTAACAACCTTAAATGTTTACGTAAATAGGCTTCTCAAAGTACATTTTTCCTCGAATTTTTTCATACAACTTTGCAGTGAATTTAGACAATATTGTTGTCCACCGCCAGTTGAATAGGCATTGTATGTTTCATACTTCTTCTATGCTTGGAATGAAATTTGGTCATCGTTGAAGCTATATACATTGTTTACTAGTTCGGTGGGTGCTTCGTGTTTGTCGGTTCATCAGTTGTTGCTTATTGTTGTTTGGTTCAACTTTGCAAGGTTGTGGACCTATGCCTGCGGTTGGACCTGTTGGTGCATGTTGATTTCTTTTGTTTACTTCAACTTTGCAAGGTTGGGGTCCTACATTCACAATTAGATATGTTTTTTTCTTTTTACTTTGCGGGGTCCTGGTGTTGCACCCACAATTCAACCTGCGCTTCTGTCATTCATCGTTTCGGAGTAAATTTCGATGCCATAATTTCATTTTCTATTCGTTTTTTGTTGTTCAATATTTGCAGTTTGCAAGTAAGAATGTTTTCTTATTTATACTGGCATGCTCATCATATGTTTCTGGTTCTTTCTATGCTTCAGCTGGAGTTTGGTAATCGTTGGAGATACATATGTTGTTTACTGGTTCAGTGGTTGTTGCTTGTTCGTTGGTTCGTTGGTTCGTCAGTTGCTGCTTGTTGTTGTTTGGCTCAGGTTTACGAGTTTGGGGCCCTGGAGATGCAGTTGGGCATGTTCGTGCTTGATCGTTGGTTTTTTTCTTGATGTTTTATTTTGTTTACTTTGGCTTTGCAGGGTTGGGGTCCTGCGACGACAGTTGGAGATGTTTTGTTTTTGCACTTTGTGGTGTTCAAGTCTTGCACCCGCGAGTGGACCTGCGGTTCTGTTGTTTGTCGTGTCTAGCAAAGTCGAGATCTGGCGCCTCTTCCATGCCCGCCTATCCTGCTGTTAAATTTTGATCCAATTATTTTTCCTAGTTCTGGACCATACCTACATGTCTTTTTAAAATTTTCTTGTAGAAGAAAAGGATACTGAGATGCTCCTACCAAGAGTGGTGTTCTGTCAACTGCAAATTGCAGTATTTAGTTTCTATGGAGTTTGGCGTGCAACATTGCTAGCACAATAAATGTGTTCTGAAATGGGTCACACCATTTACATTTAAACGAAACCATTATCATTCTAGGATACTTCAATATTGGCATGATAGAAAATAGTGGCATAAGAAATGATTGGACAACTACATGTGCAACTACAATGTCCGTTGTCTTTTTGTTGAGTTAAAACATGTGCAAAACGTACTTATTAACCATATATGGTGAAATGTGCCCATATCACAATACAACCTCTTTATCCTCTACACAGACTAGTGTGACCACGATACAATTTGTCTTGTGCTTGAAATATGATATGTACACCAAAGATACTGCAAAATTATATTTCCATGTCTCGAAGCATATCTGGATACTTTGCCACAAAAAACCAAAATCATTTAGCTATGGCCATGCAATTTCTTAATATTTTGTGGCTTGTAATATATTTTGGGTAGGAATTTTTTTTTATATATTTACAACCATGGGTGGAGAAAAGCAAAGGTTCATGTTTCTAACTATCTTTTTTCTATTCGTTGATTCTCATTTAGTGTATGTACATATTACTTGTTCTTCGTTGCATACCAACTTCCATTCATGTTCATTGTATTTTATGCGTTCCCACGTTCAAACAAACAGAATAGCTGGAGAAAACGAAGGATTCTTAACTACAACGGTGGAAGAGGAGATACAAAGGTACATGCTTGTACTGTTATTTAATATTCTGTTGTTTTGTATTTCATTTATTGTATGTGTATGTGTTCACCTAGTTTGTTGTATGCAGATCTTACGTACCTTCCTACATAATAACTTATCTTCATGTCCTTTGTATTTCTTGTGCCGCTACATTGAAAAAATTTGAACTCTGTTTATTTTATTTTTACATGTCTTCATGCATACTAACTTCCTTCATGTCCATTGTATTTTTCCTGCATTGTTGCATTTAAAAAAACAGATTGGTTGGAGAGGACGATGGACTCTTTGGCGCGAATGTAGAGGAGGAGTTACAGAGATGCATACCTGTACTCTTATTTCATATTCCAGTGTTCAATATTTCATTTATTGTGTGTGTATTTGTTCTACTTGTTCTATTGCTTTGCACCTTTTTTATGTATCTATATGCTACGTATCTTTCTACATAGTAACTTATTCTCATGTGAATTGTATTCTCTTTGTTGCTACATTGAAATAAATAGAATTGTATTTCTTTCTTTTACATGTCTTTCTGCATACTAACTTTCCTTCATGTCCATTGTATGTTTGGTGTTGCTACATTGAAAGAAACATATTGGTTGGACAGGAAGATGAATTCTTATATGCCACAACATAGGGGTTTGTGGTACAATCTTCGAAAAGGTATACCAATTGTGCTAGTAAATCAAACATACAAAACGGATGGGGGCATATAATATTGGACTAAAAAACAATGATTTGGCAATAATGGGCCTTTGTTGAGACTTCCCGCCTCCAAACATTGCCTTCCCCATTTCTAATTTGTCCACTTTCTATTACCCCTTTTTTCCCCTCTTCTATACTTAACTTTTCTCGTCTAATTTTTCTTTCTGGTTGCTTTGCTTAGTCGTCTTTTCGAAATTGCCTAGGTGCGTGGGTTGGTGGGCTCACGGGTTCACATTTATGGTCATGCTTCTACCTCATTCCATACTTACCCACTTTTTTGATCGCGGGTTCCCAGGCTGGTGGGTTCAAGATTGCACCTCTAACTTCATAGGTTCCGCGATATACAGATTGGTCATCATAACCCCCCATCACACCCTATTTACTGTTACACATTTTTTCAGTCAAAAAATCTGAGGCATAGAATTTGACCGTCGGGTCCTCATGTTTCCTGAGTATCCCTTGACACCCTATTTCGTACTCCATCTCCTTCGACCCTGTGTGTGACATTCAGAACAATTATGGACAATATACAATGCATATGCTTATTTAGTCCTTCTAATGTTCATCTACACATGCTTGCATCAGAAATAGTTGGACTAGTAACATGGCCATGAGCAGTCAATCATCGCAAACATCAGTAGACCGACAAGGCCAAAGGTAAAGATGCATACATTTTGTTCCTCATATGTTTGCCAAACAAATATCCTTAGTTATTTATTCATCTATGCCATGGTGAATATGTTGATGTCATCTGCAACACATACTTTGCAGTTCACAAGAAGTATCAACAAGCGCAAGCGAGATTTCGAACATAGAGCAAGTTCCATAGACTAAGAGGTCTAGTTGCAAAACTTTGGCTCCATACTTCATCCAAGTTGTGCGTCTACTTGTACATTTATGCCAGGAAAAAAGAAAACAAAAAAATAATGCACACTACCATTCACATTACTTTTCTTGTTCAAAAAATGTCACCAGGTCTAAACTTGTAACACCCAAAATACTATCAATAGAGGGCTTGAACAACCGTTGAACTGGACAAGTGTTCGTCGGGGACATAATGGTCGTCTATAACACCTACTTGCACAAGGAAAACAAAACTAGATCCATTATGTGTGCTGACATGACAGACAATGAGGCCCTAATGACAGTCACATTGACTATTCCCACACAACTTGTCCAGAAACATGCAGAAAAGATATTGCCAGGTAATGGGATATCCATTACAAATTTTAATATATTGCCCAAAACAGTATATGACCGTGGTGATTGTGATCGGATTATATTGCTCAAAGAAACAAGTATTGTGGAAAAAATTCCCGCTATTTGTTCAAAATATCGTTTCGTTCCGAACACAACTATCAGCCAACTTGCACAAAGAAACAAAATTTAGCTAATCAGAGCCATTGGTGCAGCTATCACACTCGCGATAAAACTTGGCTCGCAACACATTCTCCATGTAAAAGATGGAGAGTCATACAATGACAAGGCAATGGTATTGTTCTCCATTTCCAGTTTTGTCCTTTACTTTCACATGTCCATGTATCTCGGTTATGTTACACAAATATTGCATTGTTCTATGTTGCAGTTGCAATTGTTCGACACCTATTCAAATTTGTTTTCCTCAATGGAATAACAATTGCATAAAGGGCAATTTCCACTTATGCTCTTCAAAAATATAACAAAGAAAAGAGATGTCAAAGAAAGGCTCTTTCGCACAACCTAAGCAACATTTGTAACAAAATTGTGAACAGACATAGTACAGGATCTCAAGAAACTAACTAGCTCTACAATTGTTGTGCGTATACATCTACAATTTCATCCTCACTTTGCTCATACAAATTGCCTTCACCAATTTTCTACAGTTTTTTTTTTTTTGGTGCAGTTGTATATTATATTGTTCAATATATTAACTACTATGCTCATGTTCCCAGGTTGAGGGTGTTTTGGTTGCAGCGAATGCGTACTCGACCCCCTTCAAGCTTGTATATGCCAAATGAAACTCTCATGCTTCTGCTTATGCTTTCATAAGTGATTATACAATTGATTGTCTGTGATGCAGTAAAAAATGTCCTTACACGTATAGACATTGCCTCAACGTTGCCATCTGAACCGTGGCAACACAATCGTACATTGTACAATTAGACAGCCTTTGTTACAAGATGTGCTTCTTGGGTTAGCAGAATTATCATATGAAGCATACCTACAGAAAAAGGCAAACAATGTCTACATGTTGCACGACTTTTGGATACATAGCAAATTTACCTTAAATGAGGACAATGCAATATTGCATATCGGCTGAAAAAATAAATACATAAATAAAATCATATCAAGCTTTGGCAGGAAATGAAAAAATATCATGTGTGTCTGTGATTTTTCTTCAACACCCAGATGAATGTTCGTCAGAATTGAGTTCTTCAGAGTTTACATCTATGGCTGTAAAGTTTTCTTTCCAGAGATTTTGTCTCTTCTTGTGCACTTGAAACAACAAGGAGAATTTAACTACAAATGCAATCAATGTTCTTATTTTCATGTTTTTTTGCACCTCCCAATAAGAATTTTGTATATTTGTTGGGGTGTGTAAATGAAAAAAGAAAAGGTGGTTGTTTGTGGCTTTGTTGGAGGAGTCTGCACCTTTTTGGGTTCCCAAATTGGAAATTTTTTTTCCAACTATATAGCCATGGCAGGATTTCTGCATTTTTTTTGGGTACCCAAATAAAAAAAAAGTTGGTCTCCAACTATACATTTATGGTATGGTATCTACATTTTCTCGATGCCCTAATTGAAAAAAAAGTACTTGGCATGGATTGAAACATGAGCTTGAGATCTTCAGAACTCGCTATAGAGATTGGGGAGTTCAGGCATTGGAATTCATACAGGTAAGTGCAGTTATTGGTGATGTACAAACGCATAAGATTGTTCAGTCTATAAATGGGAAGCATGAGGACAAACCCCATAAAAAGTATCCAACTGTAAATAACTCAGGCCCATCTTTTGAACTGTCGAAATAGCTTGCTCCTCTGGGCAAAACCATCAGGGATTTCCAATAATATTGGAAATTTGGCATTGTTAAAACTGGTAGTGATAGAACATGGCACTATCAGAAGAAAATGTCCATAGTGATCTTGCTTCATGGTAAAATAGTAATCGACAAGTTTCTTGTTCCCCATTTTGAGGTTTGGTTATAGCTAGGGTACAATGGTGAAGCTCCGCTGGTTTCGTGATGTCTTGTGTTTGGCAGACTTTTGTTCATATCCCATGGCCCCAGTTATTTTCTCATGGGAACATATACCAGATGTAAGAGAAAACCAATGCCACGTGTGTTTTTTTATATATCAAATTGTTTGATGCAAAGTTCGATGCGTACTTCTCTATGGAACCTTGTGGGATCTCGCTTGGCGCCTTCTGTGTTCATGCGTTGCCTTGTGCCTTGACTTTTAATAAATTTGATGTTTACTTGGTTCTTGGTTGTATGCTTTGTTCTGTAGAATTAATAATACATTCAGAATCTTGGTAGTTTTTCTATGATATTAAAGAATATACAGGACATGCTTTTCCTTTTGATATAAGCTCTCTGACGCAAATGTAGTATGTGGCTCGTTTTAGCACTTTTCCTTGATCGATGAACTTAGCAAAATTCATCTCCATGAATAATTTGAAATAAAAGGATATATACTATGTGAAGTCAAATGTAACTATCATATCAATCACAAGACATTGAAATTCAAATTCGTCATTGCTATACTTGCGGTGAAGCTGACAGTACAATAACTTTACTTAAACATCCCAAAATTAATTTTCTTGTGGCTTTTCGATGCTTCTCTTATACAAACACATCCTGGAAACTATAAGCATGGCTCGCTTTATCTATTCCTTGATTGAAGAACATGTTCACATGTTTAATGCACTTCATAGTTATTGTTAAGACCATCAATGGGGATATCTTACACCAATTGTTGCTTCCGAAAATTGCCATCCCCTTTCTATTTTCCCTTTGGTTTCCCTTTTTGGTTACTTAGTCGTTTTTCGGAAAATGTCTAGGTGCGGGAGTTGGCAGATTCACGTCTTCAGATTCCCACTGATACTTTTATATCACCAGCCCGACCGACCGCTTCCTCGTTTCATATTGAACAAAATTTTTGGATCGTGGATTCCCGAATAGGCGGGTTCAACATTGCGTTTCCATTGTTCTGTCGCCTGCAAACAACACCCGGACTTCCCCGATCTACAAATTATCAAACAAATTCCCCTTTTTCTCGTTTTCTTTAGCTTTTTGTTTACTTGGTCCTTTTTCCGAATGTGTCGTTTTTACGAATGTCTCGTGCTTTTATATACAACACTCAAAGTTCCACAATATACAAATTGACCCCCAATATCCGTCATTGTCTCATGTTCTGTGTTATGCATTTTGCAATCAACAGTTGGGGTAGATACAATTTTACCATTGGGCCCTCACGTCTCCTGAGTAGAGGTTGTGGCCCTGTTTTCAAGCCCGTCAATATTCCATGTTCCGAGTATGTCTCATGCTTTTATATCACGAGTCCGACCAACCATTTTCCCATTGCATACTTGGCCACTATTACCATCGTCGGTTCATAGCCAAGCTTGCTCAACATTGCGCTTCCATTGTTCCGCTACCTACAAACAACACCCGAAATTCCACGATATACAAATTGACGGTTGAAATCTGTCATTGTGCCCTGTTCTGTGTTAGACATTGTGCAGTGAAAAGTTCGGAGACATACAATTTGACCATCGGCCCCTCACATCTCCTAAGTATATCTTGTGACCCTATTTTTGAAGCCCACCAAACCGCTTTCCATACTTGGCCATTTCTTGAAATTTCTTTTGCGGGTTGGCAAGTCGATGAAATGTACAATGCTTAATCACTCTTAGCCATCACCACCACCTTTGTTCTTCTTTCTAGATATGAAATTATTAAGCTTTAATGCTAGTAGTTCATCGTGCAGGAACCGTTAAGATTGACATTAATGTCCGGAAAGCCGGAGAAGATTTGTCATTAATACGAATTAAACCAAGATTTGCGGAGAAGAGTGTTATCCTTTCCAAGTATTCATTTCAAGCATGATGCAATCTCTTTCATGCGTCGACCGGTTGGCGCCTTTACGCAAGCTCTAATCCTTAATCTCTCTTCGTCATCACCGCCACCTTTGCACTTTTTTCTAAATATGCAATTAGTAAGATTTAATGATACATCTCATTACGCACAAACCGTGGAGATTGTCATTGATCAACGAAAGGCTCAAGGAGATCTTCCATTGATATGCATTAAACCAAGATTTGCGGAGGGTTATATTATCCCTCCCCAATTTTCATTTCAAACATCATCTGGAGCAAACGAAAATTCTCGTTAACTTATGGCAGCAGTTTTGTCCAGATACAGTAAACACCTTTGGGCATGATGTCCAGAGGTTCCAGTATTCCACGGAATATTCTTACTACTCATCTCCCTTCGCCCAGGAGTAAAAAAGGAGATGGCCCCTTGGTGCACCGAGAGATATATTTCAAGCCAAAGAATTCCAAGGCAACTCCACTTGCTCAGACAACCTGCTCGCCTGCATTGATGACTGGCGCAGAGGTTGATGTGATCGATTTCGAGCTGGAAGAAGCTGATCTGATGGACGATGATACGACAATGGATGATGGCAATGCAGACGCAGTTCCCACTCATGTGCCCAAATTGAAATCAACCATAACGGGGGGCACTTCCCGACTCGACGATGGCGACCCTGACAACACCAAAAGAAGGGGTTTTAGAAAAGAAACCAACGTTGAACGCAATAGCCGCTTTGTAGGTCAAAAGTAGGAATTCCAGAGGTCTAAATTAGTCTGTTCTAGGTGGAATTCTTTCACTGTAAGCAAATGATCTATTGATGCTCCCAGAGATATATTTTCAAGCCAAAAAATTATTCTATTGTGGGACCACTCTCATGTTCTCTGGATATACAATTAACATCTTAGGGGATGAGGATCAAAACTCCCACTGGTGCAAGGCATATTCCTACTACTCATCTCCTTCCACCTAGAATGGACTAATTTGGGCCTCTAGAATTGCTCGTGCAACCTGTGTCCCTGAAGTCTTCGACTGTGAGGAGGTGGTTTCTTGGTGTGTCCTAACTTTCACTTTTGAGCTCTTTCGTTTTCCCTGCAACGTCTTTCGTCTTCTTCCTCACGGGAAGCTTGTGAGAACTATCAATGTTACCGAAGGACTGTTGTTCATCTACTTCAAGCCAAGGATTTATTCCATTGTGGAACCACACTCCTATTTCTTTGTTGCCTCAGGTCTTCCACAAGATATTGAAATTGGGGAAACAAACATTGACCCCCCAAGAAGAAAACTGCAAGGATTTCCTAAAAAAAAACATGGTAATTAGTTTTGTATGCACGTTGAAGAGCATCTAGATGGCTCCTGCATGTTGCAGGTCATGTGCCTGTGTTTATGGCAAATATGTTCAATGTTTTGGTCCAAAGAAGTCGATCCAATTTCTATGGATAGATATACACTCCCCAATATTCGGTTTTTTTTTAATGGATTTACTATTAAAAATTTGCCTTGGAGTCTCGGTTGCTGCTTCTTTTCTAAATTTAAATCCTCTTCTCATTGGCATGGTTCGATAGTCTCGTAGTTCTTCAATATTGTATTGGCTCAAGTAATTTGATCTAAAATGGAGCATTTAACAATTATATGACAATGCATTGTGTCAATCCATCAAGTTTAATGGAAACAAAAATGAATTTCAGATAGTTTCAAACCAACGTTCAATTCTATTTGTAATGCAGATAGAATGTAGCAAGACCAAATCACAATGCGTCAGTTCGATCCCCGCCATAGAAATTATGTTTTCATCTCAGCCTTGCTAAGCAAACGATTTCTTATTTCCCTTTCGCTTGCTTGATTCCTTTAGTCCGAAAGCGAACATTTTATTAGTTGTCCATCCCTTGGCCTCTATTTAGCATTTTTTACTTTATTAATGAAATTTACCAAATTTCTTGTTCGCAATTAAAAAAAAAAAAAAAAAAACTTGATATGTGGTGGTTGTAGTCAAATGGGACTATGAAATCAACTACAATATTAAAATTCAAGATCGTCATTGTTGTTTCTACACATGAAATTATTAAGCTTTAATGCTAAGAACCCATCATGCAAAAAATTTAATACTTAATTTAATATGTTAAAGTCATGGAAGAATGTATCAAGAACGCAATTACTCCCACAAGTTGTAGTAAAATCTAATCTTCAACAAAGCATTTGCTCACACCCTTTTTAATCATACAAGCACAATAGAAAATGAATAAGTGGATAAAGTATTGGACTAGAGAATGATTGTTTTGCAACAATGGGGCTTGTTTGAAACCAATTCCCGCTTACGAAAATTGCCCTCGGCCTTTCTATTTTCCCACTCTTTTATCCCCTATAGTTTCTCTTTCTGGTTACTTAGTCTTTTTTTTTTCTAGAAATGTCTTGTTACGCGGGTTGGCGGATTCACACATTCACATTTTCTTTCAAGCTTTTATATCGTGATTTCGACCGAGCGCTTCCCCTTTCTCTAAATTGCACTTCTATTGTTCTGTGACCTGCAAACAACACTCCGGCTTCTGCGATATGCAGATTTACTTCTGGACTCCCACATCATCCCCTCTTTCGTGTTACACATTTGGCACTGAAATGTTCCGATACATACAATTTGACAGTCAGGGCCTTACGTCTCCTCAGGAACCCTTGTCACCCTATTTTGGAGCCCGTCCGACCGCTTTCCACACTTGACCATTTCTTGATATCTCTTTCGCGGATCATCGAGTTGGCAGGTTCAGGAAATTTCCAGTTTCTAGTTGTTGTTTCTTGTGCCTGCTACCTTCAGACTTCTTTCCAAATATATGTAATAAGTATACAACTTCTCCATAAACATACATAAAAGATCTTGCCAGGAAATGGAATATCTATCGCATATTTGAATATATTGCACCTTCTTTTCCCTTTTCTATACTTAACCAAATTCCTATTTCTTTTTCCCCTCTACTTTCTCTTTTTGGTTACTTAGTCATTTTTTTTCTGAAAATGTCTCAATGTGAGCGTTGACGGACTCATAGGTTCACATTTGCGCTCATGATTTTATATTGCGACTCCGACCAACCGCTACCCATTCCATGCCTAGCCACTTTTTAGATCGTGGATTCCCGTGCAGGTGGGCTCTATATTGCACTTCCATTGTTCTGTGACCTGCAAACAACACCCAGACCTCTGCGATATACAAATTTATTGTCGCACTCCCACATCATACCCTCTTTCGTGATACATAGTTTGCACACGCAAGTTCTGAGACCCGCAATTTCACCTTCGAGTCTTGACGTCTTGTGGGGAACTATTGTCACCCCATTTTGAAGCCCATGCGTCCGCTTTCCATATTTCACCATTTCTTGGAATCTCTTTCGCGCCTCCAATTCCATATTTACCCGACTTTTTTGTTTGCGGGTTCCTGGAGAGGCGGACTGCACTTCCAATATTCCTTGACCTGCAAACAGCCCCCCATCTTCCGCGATATACAAATTGACTTCCATACTCCTACATCAGCCCCTCTTTTGTGTTACACAGTTTGCACTCAAAATTTCTTATCAATACAATAAAACCGTCGGGGCCTCACATCTCCTCGAGAACCCTTGTCAGCCTATTTTGAAGATCATCTGACCGCTTTCCACACGGTCATTTCTTGCAATCTCTTTCGCGGATCGTCGGGTTGGCGGGTTCAGACAATTTCCAATTCCTAATCGTTGTTTTTTGTGCCCGCCACCTTCCCACTTCTTTCCAAGTATATGAAATAAGTATATAACTTCTCCAGAAACATGCAGAAAATATCTTGCCAGAAAATGGGATATCTATTACACATGTGAATATATTAGCCCTTCTTTTTCGTCTTCTATACTTAACCAAATTTTTGTTTCTCTTTTCCATGTGTTTTATCATTCTCGTTACCTAGTCGTTTTTTCAAAAATGTCTAGCTGCGCGGGTTGGCGGGCTCGCGGGTTCACACTTGCACTAGTGCTTTTATATCGCGACTCTGACCGACCACTTCCCCATTCCATACCTAGCCACTTCTCCAACCGCGAATTCCCAGGTAGGCGGGCTCTAGATTGCACTTCTATTGTTATGTGACCTGCAAACATCACCCTGACTTCCACGATATACAAATTTACAATTAGACTCTCACATCATACCCTCTTCGGTGTTACACAGTCTGCCTATCATCCCCTCTTCCGTGGTACACATTTTGCACTCAAAAGTTCTAAGACATACAATTTGACCGTCGAGTCCTCACGTCTCCTGTGGAACTATTGTCTCCCCATTTTGAAGCCCATCCGTCCGCTTTCCATACTTCGTCATTTCTTTGAATTTCTTTCGCAGATTCCCGGGTATGCAGGCTCTAGATTGCACTTCTATTGTTTTGTGATCTGCAAACAACACCCTGACTTCCGCGATATACAAATTTACAATCAGACTCTCACATCGTACCCTCTTCGGTGTTACACGGTCTGCCTATCATCCCCTCTTTTGTGGTACACATTTTGCACTTAAAAGTTATAAGACATACAATTTGACCGTTGGGTCCTCACGTCTCCTGTGGAACTATTGTCACCCCATTTTGAAGCACGTATGTCCGCTTTCCATACTTCGCCATTTCTTCAAATTTCTTTCGCGGATCGTCGGGTTGGCGGGTTCATGAAACATCCAATTCTGAATCGTTGTTTCCTATGCCCGTGCCCTTTGCACTTCTTTCCAAGTATGCAATAACTGAGGTTTAATGCTAACAACTCACCATGCCTCGAGGATACCGTCATAATAATTGTTCATACACAACTTGTACAAAAACATGCAGAAAATATCCTACCAGGTAATGGGATATCTATTACAAATACTTACCGACTTTTTCGCTTGCGGGTACCTGGACAGGCGGGTTCAAGATTTCCCTTGCATTATTCCGCGACCTACAAACAACACCCGGAATTCTGCGATATAAAAAAGATT